>OVAP01000138.1:365-39751 GCA_900406295.1 Aurinia saxatilis | reverse complement strand
AACGCTAAACAAACCGAGTTGTAAACCGAACGATGCAGGCCTAAACAGTCTATTCAGGCCCAATTAGATAAGCCCTTCACTCTTCAATATTGCAGAAACTCAAGTGAACGACTGGGAGAGATGGGACCTTGATTGAAGATGATGGAAAGAGATAATCAACCTTGCGTTCTTTAGTCTCTGCCTCTCTCAATGTTTTTTCTTTTGATTTATGTTCGTATGAATCAAGAAGCAAAATCTAGAATACAATGATCATACATACAAGCACTAGATTTATATTTCTTTAAAAAATGGTTAGAGAAAATAGTCCGACTTTCAAAAATTTAAACCGGTTCGGCATTTTAAAAAAATTTCATGTTGGTTGTTTGGTCGAACATTATTCACTTTATTCATTGCCCATCCAGGGAATGAATGAACGTTGAACTGACATACCTACAACAACAGACCAAATCAATCTTAAAGCAAACTATCAAAATTATATCAATCTTAAAGTAAATACACCCTTCTCTTACGAATAACAAACCCGATCAAAATCTAAAGATCTGACGGATCAGCCCCAAAAGCTTATAACAATGTATCAATTGTTAATATTGTATTAATAATCAAAGAGTAACAGAAAGAACCTTGACCAAATCCAATGGATAACGGATTGAAAGGACATGATCACACCACTCAACAGTCCCCAAAATTTCACAACTTTTGGTCCTTTGAACCGCAATCACCGCACACCAAACCGTATTTCTACTCACGGACATAAAACGCTTAAATCTCTCCGTCCAAAAAACAGCTATCTTTCCACCATAATCAGCCAACCTAACCTGATAATCAGTTTCAGCTAACGTGGGCAGTTCGACCTCCACAAATCTCCAACGACGTACCTCGGTGTCAAACCATGCAATATATCCATGCCGAACACCATACAAAATGTTCCCTACCTCACAGTAAGATTGTGTACACTCTGGTACCTGCCATTTTTCAACGAGCTCCCATCTACCTTCCTTGGGACTGTAAGTAACGGCGGTGCCACTGTGGACTTTCTCCACACGGAACTTTCCGTCAATATTTGTGCTTTTCATCATTCCAAATTTTGCTAAGCGGCAAGGGATGGGTTCAGGATCCCACGTTTGTGTTGTTGTGTCCAACACCTCGAAGAAGTTGTTCTCCGAGAAATCTTTTCCTGCTACATATATCTTTTGATCAATGACGGAAGCAGTAACACTCGATAGCTTCACGGGCAAACTCGGACACTGACGCCACTTGTGAGACCGACAATCAAGAACAGAGAAAGTAGAGACGCGCGGATCGCATCTGCCACCAATGTTGTAGATATGAGAACCAACCGCCACGAGACCCGAAAAGTCCAGACCCTTATAAGACTCAACCGGGACTTTAACCAAAACATACCCACCGGTCTGATCAGGTTTCCGACAGAGAGTGAACCAATGGGTTTTATAATTACGTATGCAGACATAGAGACAGTTCTCGATTTTAGCCAAGCTTGACCTGGTCAAGTTAAGCTCTGGTGAAGCAAGGAGAGAATTAAAGCGTTTGGAGACGAGGGAGAGAGAGGGATGGTGTAATCTCGACACGCGTGCGATGCAAGTCAACAGCAAATCATCAGGAAGTGACTCCAACAGAGACGGCTTCTCCTCCTTTTTATTTTCCAGCCAAGCAACTGGCGGATTTGGAGACGACTCCTTCTTCTTCCAGGACACCATCGGATCGGCGGCTTTAGGTTGAATTAATTGTAGCAACTGGAAATACAACCCAAAAACACAAAAGTAAATTATGCAATAACTTCATCGTATATATATACAAGATTGTGGGCGTCGCTAAATTGCACGCCTTTTTGGCTTGATGGGCCGTCAGTAATTTGCAAGCCTTTTTGGCTTGATGGGCCGTCAGTAATTTGCAAGCCTTTTTATTATCAGCGATTAATTTGAAAGTATTTAATAATATTTACTGAAAATAGTTTTATTTTAATTGTTTTTTAGATAAAATAGTCTTATATTTTTTTTTTCTCTTTGTGTTAATTTTTCATATATTATTTTATCAAAAAGTTCATATATATATATGAGTGTTTTATAATCCATACTATTCAAAAGTTTTAATAAGATATTCTACCAAAATTCTACCAAAGAATATCCAAAATTCTTTATCAAATTAATAATTGCTTTTGCATGAAAAGAATGTATATTATGAAATAGGGAGAATAACAAATATACCCAACTTTACATACTCACTAACCACATNAATAACAAATATACCCAACTTTACATACTCACTAACCACATCCCTTTTTTTAATCACATATATCCACCCTTTTTTATTTTAATATCATTATACCCTTTATTTACTAAAGCTATTTTTTATTATAGATTATATATTTGTTAGGGTTTAGGATTTTATGATTTATATAGAGTTTATGATTTACTTAGGGTTTAAGATTTATGGTTAAATCTTTATAAACCTAGGGTCCTATTTTTAATAACTATTAGGGTTTAATTGTTAGGATTTAAAGTTTATATCTTAGGAGGTTAGGTTTATTAGGGGTGGGAAGACTTTGTAGGGTTTTAAAACCCTAAACCCTAAAATCCTAAAAGGAACGAAGGTGGGTATATGTAATTAAAGAGATAAAAAGGGTATATGTGGTTAAGCCCCTATGAAATAAAGTCCTAATTATAAAATAACGTTGGTTGCAAAAACAAGAAGTTAATTCATTTTTTTCTTTCTTTTGTAATACGTTATATGAAAATATACTTAAATTTATAAAATTCTAAAGGTATGAGTGTGAAGAGACACGCCTCTTTACAACCGAAAAACACAAAAGAAGAAATACGCGAATTAAAAAAACAGTTATAGCAAAGAGTTGACACAAACAAAAATAATTATTTACCCACAGAGACACGACCTAAAAGACACTATCTAAAAGACATGATAATATGTAAAAGAATACGAAAATACACTAAAACAACGTTATATCAAAGATTTGTGAATTAAGAGACACAAACGAAAATAAATATTAAAAAGTTTTATCCAAGAGTTGTAAACAAAGAGACATAAAAAATATATTTATGAAAAAGATAAGATCTAAAAGATATGATCAAACTTTAAAGAACACACAAAAAGACACTAATTTAAAAAAAATTATATTAAAGAGTTGTGAACGAAAAGACACAAACACAAATAATTACTTACTTACCAAAGAGATCCAACCTAAATGACACGATTTTAAAGATATGAACAAACTTAAAAAAACACAAAACACTAATTAAAAAAATATATATATCAAGGAGTTGTGAACAAAGAAGCACAAACAAAAATAGTTATTTAAAAGAGATACGATATAAAAGACACAATTTAAAAGACAGAAACAAACTTAAAAAAAAACACAAAAAGACACTAATTAAAAATAAATTTATATCAAAGAGTTCTAAACACAGATACACAAACGAATATAATTATTTATCGAAGAGATGCGACCTAATAGACAAATTTAAAAGAACACTGAAAGACACTAATTAAAAGAAAACAAATTGTATCAAAAAGTTAAAGATACACATATATTTTTTTTTTTATCAAATAGATATGATCTAAAAGACATGAACAAATTTCGGCGAAAACACAAAAATATACTAATTAAAAAGAAAAGATGTTATATCAAAGAGTTGTGAATGAAGAAACACAAACAAAAATAATTGTTTATCAAAGATACACTGCCTTAGAGACACACTCTAAAAGACACAAACAAACTTAAAATAACATGGAAACACACTTATAAAAAATATATAAAAAAGTTGTCAACGAAGAAACACAAACAAAAATAAATATTTATCGAAGAGATACGATCTAAAAGACACAACGAACTTAAAAGCACACGCAAATCGACACTTATTAAAAAATTAAAAATAAAAAAATCAAAGAGTTATAAATGAAAAAATACATTTATCAAATGACCCAAACGAAAAGGCACCACACCAAAAGGCATATTCGTTCAAGAATTATATAAAAAAAATGGCAAAGCGAACAAACGAAAAGACACTGTTGGAAATATGCCTATAAATGAATGAAAAGATACAACCATTCGAGTGCCATGAAAAACACAATGAATAGACATAACACTCAAAATCTTATTATGGGGTTGCTATTATTAATAGATTTTTTTTATTTTTTATCAGCCACTAAATTGCAAAGCCGATTCTGGTTGGTTTGATGTGAGGGTTAATTTGTTGAATAGTAAAAAAAAAACAAGAAAATTGAAAAAATAACTAAACCCCCTAAATTCAATTGTAAGGATTTTGCCACATAGGAAATTTTGGTTATTTTATTAAATATGTTGTTTTTATTGGATATTTTTTTCAATTTTGCTTGATGTGATCCGTAAATGGAATTTTAAAACTGTAAAGATTTATTTTAAAACTCAAATGTTTTAAAATTATATTTATTCAGTTAATTTTTTATATTTGGAATTGTATAAAATCTAAAAGAAAATTAATTTGTGTTATTGCTAGTGGATCAAAATCCAAAGAATCTCATTTGAGATTATATCAAAGATAATGCTAGCAAGTGCGCGGCTATCAGCCAAAGATTTCATGGAGTAAAAGAGTATGGTTTAAGCAGGCCATACTGAAGTTCTCATTTATGATATGATTAACTTTAAACAACAGACTTTCAATACGGTGGAAATATGGTGGTTTTGTGGGAAGAGTATGATCCCTATCACTGTCTTTAGATGATTTGGTGTGCGGAGATTGCGCTTGAAAGAGATGGATGTAGTGAAATTCGGGGGCAAGTTAAGTGGTCTAGTCAGGTGCTTACAGTCCCTAGAACTTGTTATGTTGTTAAGGTTCTCGCTGTTACTGTTTGATGAGTGCGTCGTCAAAAGGCCTGACAATATCATTTTATTCAGTATCCGTGTGTGTTTTTCTAATTGGTGCCTGTAAAGAATGCATGATGAATCTACTTGCCTTTGGTTTCACTTTTAAACATTTCATGACCAAGATTATTCGAAACACGTCTTGTGTTGAATATAGACTGAAAATTCTCTTAACGTCCATGAAAAATCAACACATACCAAGAAGAGTATGTGGTTTGATCAATTATTTGGTTAATCATGTTTAATGTTGACTAGTATCTTACTATACATCTGTTTTTAGTGTTTGTGTGTTTATATTCAATAATTCACTAGTATCTCCATACACAATTTTATCAAACCATAGTACATACACACAAGACACAACATTAAACTGTCTTGCCTTTAGAGATACCGAATCTTAAATGGGCTTTCAGCCTTTCAGTACAATAAACTATGTTATAAAGTATTAGGAGATATAAGAGATCTCCTTGGATATAATGTTATTAGGAATATAAATATTTATGTATATTCTTATATTGCTTTATATGTAGTTTTCCTATTCTAATATTTGTAGAGAACTTGCTCATTATATGCCTAATGGCTAATCAATACTTCTATGGGTTGGGTTAGGGTTTTCTTACGTTTTTTTATAAAGCAATATGAGAATATACATAAATATTTATATTCCTAATAACATTATATAAGGAGATCTATCTCTTAATATAAAGAAACCTAATTTTCTTGCCCTAACGTGTTCACTACGAAAGCCAGAGGTTGATGTATGGCAAGCGATCTCCTCTCGTCAATGTCGTCCCCGGAAGAGAAGCCGTCTCTGGTGTCACTTCCAGATGATTTGCTATTGAGCTGCATCGCACGCATATCGAGACTGTACTATCCGACTCTCTTCCTCGTCTCCAAGCTTTTTCGATCTCTCCTTGTTTCACCGGAGCTTTACAAGGTCAGGTCACTCTTGGGAAACACAGAGAGTTGTCTCTATGTCTGCTTAGAGTTCCATCAGACACCTGATTATCACTGGTTCACCCTCTGCCGAAAACCTGACCGATCCCTAAACAATGACACCAAGTCGAGTGGGTATGTTTTGGCTACTCTCCCAGTTCCACATCCTCCTCATCATCCTCCCGCGCGTCTGGTGACGGTTGGTTATAATATCTACAACATTGCCAGATGCAATTACAGAGCCTCCTCTACATTCTCGATTCTGGATTGTCGGTCTCACACGTGGCGCGAGGGTCCAACCTCGCGGGTGAAGCAAAGTTCAGTTTCTTCTGGCTTCGTTGATCAAAAGATATATGCAGTAGGAGTGAAAAAAGATGGTTATTCCTTGGAGGTACTAGACACAAATAAACAAGCTTGTGATCCTGTGCCTATCCCTTTCAGCGAGCCAGCCCGCAGATTTTATTACGGCAAAAGCGATGGAAAGTTCCAAGTGGTTGCTGAATCCGACGAGAAGGTGGTGTCTTACAACTCTAAGGAATGTAGATGGGATCCGGGTGGACGAGACGAGGTTTCTAGTGACAAGTTTTTAAGGACTTATTGCGAGATAGAGAACGTTTCCTACTGTGGTTATCAAGGAGTGTTGAGATGGTATGATACTAAGGTAAGAATGTGGAGAAATGTAATGGGTGTGGTAGGACTACCTAACTTTTCTCTTAACGCTGTTGTTCATTTGGCTAATCGTGGTGGAAAAATGGCGGTTTTGTGGGTAGAGTATTCGACTTTTCGCAGTAGTGAAGAATGTAAGAGCAAGGTTTGGTGTGTGGAGATCGCGCTTGAAAGACGTGAAAGTGGTGAAATCTGGGGGGAAATTGAGTGGTTTGATAATGTGCTTACAGTCCCTGAACGTTGTTTTCTTCGGAAAGTTCTTGGTCCTACTGTTTGATGACTGAACGTGTGTCTTTTTTTCATAACATCATCTTTGAAGTACATTAATTTGTCAATTTGAAAATCTATCTAGATGCCGAATTCTTTGTCAGTGTCATAAGGACAGTCTCAGCATACATATGAATTTGGCTTATATCATGGTTTTAGTTCTCTAATTTTGCTTAAAACAGAGAGGGCTTTCTTCCAAAGCCAAACTTGTTACTGAACCGGGTTACAATACCGGTTTAACACTTCTATACCAAACTTGGTTTAAATCCACCTTGTAGTCCATAAAAATACTCTTTACTTTTATCTGAAATTCTGACATAAATGACAAATTTCAAAGTTACATTTTTAACAGTTTAATATCTTTCTCATAGCATAAGTAAAACAAGAACAAGTACCAAAATTGTCTAAATAAAATAAATAAAATTGCAAAAATTGTGAAAAGAGCAAGTTGGAAGATTTTGATTGGAGGAAGCAACAAACAAAGCACTTTGGTTTTGTTTTCTGCCTGCTGCATCTTATCCTCCTCTCCCACCTACAAAGAGACGACTTCTTCACAAGCTGATTAATCGATTAATAAAAATTATTATTCTGATTTATTAACTGTTTTATAAAATTAAAATTTAAAAAAATAAAAAGAAAACGAAGCGATCTCAAAAACTAAAAATTCAATCTTCCAAAAAAAATTTTTGGGAGGGTGAAGTGAAGGGAATATAATGGCCTTTCACGTAGCTTGTCCAATTACATGGTAAAAATTTCTACTCCTTTTTACGCTTTTCTTCACTATCTCTCTCGCTCGCTGATTTGGATTCGGTTTTTGTTTGTAGCCGTCGGATCTGTTTCTGTTCGCTAGGGTTTTCGTTGAATCTCCGTGGAGCTGATTCGAAGGAGGAGTTTGTGAGAAATGTTAATCGTGTGGAGGATTTGTTGATTGATCCTTGGGGTTCTTCGTGTAAGGTTGTTGCTGGTACGGTTCAGGTTAGGGTTCCGAAAGTTGTTGGAGATGTTGGTGCGATTGGGATTGATGAAATGGCGGAGGAAGCTTCGGCGATTAAGAAGCGTATTGCTCTTCAGAGACAAGCTGTTGTTACTGTTGAAGCTGCTGAGGATTATGCCAGGAGGTTTGAATCTGGTGGTGTCACTGAGGTGAATTAATCACAATTTGCATTTGATGTGGATCATATGTTAAAAAATTGTTGAATGTTGATTTGAGCTTTTTGTTTTGTTGTATTAGTTTTCGTCGAAAGATCATCATGGTGGTGAGGAGCTAGCGCAGTCCGGGACGAATGTAATGTGTAGAATGTGTTTTCTAGGAGAGGGAGTAGGAAGTGAGAGAGCAAGGAGGATGATTTCGTGTAAGACTTGTGGGAAGAAGTATCACAAGAATTGTTTGAAGTCCTGGGCTCAACATAGAGGTACTTACTACATTTGGTTTTATAGCTTTCTTAATTTTTGTTGGGGGTTTAATTGCTGTGAGTTGCAGATTTGTTTCATTGGAGTTCATGGAGTTGTCCTTCGTGTCGAGTTTGTGAGGTCAGTTGAATTTTCTACGCGCTGTGAATCCCTCGTAAAATGATTGATAATATAGATGCTGCTCTTCTTTTAAACTTAAGAAGTTTTCTATAAACGACACAATTCCCCCTTTGCGCTGAAATTGTTTACGGGTGTAGAACTGCTATATAGTGTCCTTATATCTTTGAACCTGCCTCATTGAGTCTTTAAACTCCTTAGGTCTGCCATAAAACAGGAGATCCTAACAAGTTTATGTTCTGCAAAAGGTGTGATGGTGCTTACCATTGCTATTGTCAACATCCTCCACACAAGGTACCTGAGAGATACGTTGTTCATGTCTGGTTACCTTTGTAAAATAAGTTAATTGGCTTATATAAATTTTATTTGGACCGTATAGAATGTGAGTTCTGGGCCATATCTGTGCCCAAAGCATACAAGATGCTACAGCTGTGATTCTACTGTCCCTGGAAATGGCCTAAGTGTCAGGTATACATTCTTAGTCTTTTACAAGATGGGTTGGGCTTATAAGTGAAGTAGTGAACTGAACAATACATTCTGTTTGGCGAGTTAATAAATTACAGAAGGTTTGACTTCTTACAATTCGTTGATCAGTTCTTCTCTCTTTTTAATGTAACAGGTGGTTTTTATCGTATACTTGCTGTGATGCTTGTGGCAGATTGTTTGTGAAGGGAAATTACTGCCCTGTATGCTTGAAGGTATTTGTTTAAGGCAAAACGAGTCTTACCACTACCATGGCCGTTATTTTGTAATGTGCAATGCTACCCACGTCTTTAGTGTTGCATTAATTAGGTTGCTTCTCTTATGTAGGTATATAGAGATTCAGAATCAACGCCAATGGTATGCTGCGATCTTTGTCAACGCTGGGTACATTGCCACTGTGATGGAATAAGGTTCTTCAGCATTATATGTTATCTTGTTCATATTTTGGAAATTTTAAACATGCAGAGCAAAACATGTATCAGTTATAATAATTCTGGAATTGTTTGCTTTTGAAAAATGTCATGCAGTGATGAGAAATATCTGCAGTTTCAAGTTGATGGAAAACTACAATATAAATGTGCCACTTGCCGGGGGGAGTGTTATCAGGTATTTCTGTTCCTGTAGTTAATATCCTTGTTAATTAGTTTCTCAGATCATTCTTCTCGTTTTCTTATTATCTTATTATATAATGCTTGTAGAATTGGGGGTTTCCTGTAGGATGTGAGGATTATTACGTAGTTCAATTTGCTAGTGCGTTGATCAGATAAGTATTTTTGGTTTTAAATTCTACCTTGGCTTCTTAGGTGAAGGATCTCCAGGATGCAGTTCAAGAACTTTGGAAGAAAAAAGATGTGGTAGACAAAGACTTGATTGCTAGTTTAAGGGCTGCTGCTGGTTTGCCAACAGAGGAAGAGATATTTTCTATATTTCCGTTTTCAGAAGATGAAGAAAATGGACCCGTATCTGGGCGCTCACTGAAGTTCTCTATCAAAGGTTTGGTGGAAAATTCACCTAAGAAAAGCAAGGACTATGGGAAGAGCTCTCTAAATAAAAAGCATGGTAGTAACAAAGGTAGCCACAATAAGTTAGAGCCCCAACAAGATAATGAAGTTCATCAGGGGACTAAATCTGAGAGACGCAGACTAGATGGTGCGAAAATTGATGATGTGGGGTTTCAGATAAATGAACGATCTGATGTTCATTCTTCTGTAGTAGCTGGAATCTGCTCAACACATGAACCCAAGATTGTAAAACACAAGAGGGTTGATGATGTTATGGTGACTGATGGGGAAAGACCGTCAAGGATAGTCAGAATAAAGTGTAGCAAGCCTCATGATTCTGATAGCGAAGATGCCCAAAGGAATGCAGGCAAGGAAAAATCTGTGAAGGCAAAGAAGTTGGTCATTAATCTCGGTGCTAGGAAAATAAATGTCAGTGATTCTTCAAAGTCCAATGTCGTATCTCATCTACCAAGGGACAAAGATCAGTCTTCTTCGATTGGTATGTTATAATCTCTGTTCACATATACATTAATTGGACAACTATTTGAACATTTACAAAGTCTATAGTGTATTTAACCTTCTGCCAATGATGCATTTCTGCAGGGGATAAAGTTGATCAGACTGGTGAAGTACGAACCCTGAAGATTTCTGGAAAGTTTGGGACAACTAGATCTGAGGAAAGTAAAGCTACTTTTGGGTTGACCACACAGTTCCCTGCATCAACAAGTGAAGGAAATCATGAGGATGACAAAACATCCGTCTCACCATCTTTACAGAAAGAAGCAAGGCCTCTGCTGAAATTTAAACTGAAGAAACCTAATTTAGGAGATCAGACGTCTTTGGTTACAACGCAGTCTGAGGATGAAAAGCTGAGTTTGGCAAAGGGTCAAAGATCAAAGAGAAAGAGACCTTCAAGCTTAGTGGACAAGGCTTCTTCAAAGAAAGACGGCGAAGCTACAACACATTCTCATCACGATAGCTCAAGGAACGACGAAATGATGGATGCTACCTGGATTTTGAAGAAGCTGGGTAAAGATTCAATAGGAAAGAGAGTAGAAGTCCATGGATCTCAAGACTCATGGTAAGTTTGATCGTCTTAACTTACTAAACGTTTGTTTGGCTTCGTCTTGGTCCAAAACCAAACGTGTTAAACTAATAATATCATTCCCTGTTGAAGGCAAAAGGGAACAGTGACAGACATTGCTGGAGACACGTCCACATTGTCGGTTTCTCTAGATGATGGAAGCATTAAGACATTTGAACTTGGAAAGCACAGCATCCGTTTCATACCGCAGAAGCAAAAGAGGTCTAAGAGTTGACTGGACCATCATCGATCGAGCAGCGTTTTAGACACTAACCTTTTTCCGTGCCAGCCATGAAGATTGTCTGAGTGTTGGGGCATTTCATGCGTTTTAAGCTCTTTTTGGTGGTAATTATCAGATAGATGGAAACGCCAAACCTTGTAGATATTACTTGTGATATTGAAGGTAGGCAGGTAGCTATGATCTTGTTAAATCTCATTTTGTCCTTCTTTGTAACTCGGTAGGTCCATACTTTTTGCAGACTTATGTAACAATCTGTTTAAATTCAAGTAGAAATCACCAGATCTTTTCTGTTACTAAATAGCAAAATATGGTGTTACCATTTATAAAAGCGAAACTAAACAGGGGGTGGTGGCAAATCAATAAGAAGCCAGAAGCCAACACAATCATCAGAATCCAAGTCATCTTGAATTGCAAGAAAATGTAAACCTCCACTTGCTTTCTTTGCAGATTCCCAAGCTTCAGCTTCATCTGTAGTAACAGGTGTTTTCTTGTAAGTCGCGTAGACATACCTTGTTGAGATCCCAACAGATAGAATCAAACATCCTTTGGAACTGTCTGCTTCGATCGAACATACCTCAAGCCCATTCATCCAAGCTATAATGACCATGTATATAAACTCAGGATCGAAAACCACATTACAGCAAAAACTAACGTGTTCATAATTGTTTAGCAACACTCTTACCTGCTAACGGTTTTGCCCGGGAAGAAGCAACAGAGAGACCCGGAATCAGTGTATTCTCATCCACCTCAATGCCAAGCAAATCCAAGTCTAAGCTTGCACCAAACACAAACTTCTCGTCAAAACCTGAGATCTCTTCTCTAACAGCAGAGTAAGGTAACTGAACAAATGCCCATTTCTCCCCGAATAAATTCTCCGGAAGATTCATAGGAAATGGATTATCTAAAGACAGAAGCGGCAATGATCCCTTCTGGAAACCAGGATGACGCGTATACACAGTGTCATAACGTTCTTGCAACCACAGAAACAGAGACAAACACTGCAACATATACATAATTTAGCTTTCTTATGAACTTGCTCTAACATAGAAGAAACAAACAATGTTGCTCACCCGTTTACTAGGTACTGCCTTTATAGCAAGCTCTTTACAAGCTTTTGTGATAATAGTTTGCATCTGTGACCTACAAACCCCAACTTCAACCATTAGATGACACTTCAATTGTTAAAATACTCATTTTGAAGTTGTTATTCACCTGAAGAAGCGAATCTTCTCAGGAAGAGGAACACCTAAGTCTTGAGTGATTGATTCAATAGCATCTTTGAGAGTAACACTGTTAATAACATTATTAGGGAAATACTTAGTGACTTGAAGCGAGAGTGAAGCATCACAAACCACAAGCTCCCAAATCTTTTTCCCTCTAGAATCAAGAATTGGTCTCGAGCAGAAATCCAGTTCCCACTCTTTTATACCCTCCGCATCAGATTCAGGATCCAGATAACTCAGCTCAGACGTTGGATCATCTTCTTCCTCCTCCTCTGCTTCGTTATCAACTATCTCTTCTTTTGTAATTGACAGTGAGCTCTCAGGTAAGGACTTAGAGACGAAACGGCTGCGTTTTAAAAAGGACTGGGAAGAGAAGAGATGGGTTTTGATGGGTTTTGTGAAAGATGAGGACTTAAGGATTCTGGGAAGTGATGGTGTTTGGATTCGAGTGGTGTTGAAACTTAGCGTCGCCATTGGAAAAAAGGAAGAAGCTTTAGAGAAGAGTAGAGGAAAAAGAAGAAGAGATCATTTATCCGTTTCGGTTGGTTCTTCCTTAGCCACAATTCTTTTTTGGAAATTTGATTTTTTTTTTTTATTACCGAAAGATTTTTACTGACAAAAGAACAAAACAGAGTTTAGTTTTAAGACAGAACACAAGTTTATAAAATTTGATGATGAGGAATGGTGTTGAGCTATTGATGAGACGAGTTTTAGTGATACCTCAACGCTCTGTTTCCTGTAGCTTGAGTTTTCTTCCTCGTTTCTGCTCATCTTCTTCTTCTTCTTCTTCTTTGCCAAGTTCGAAGCTATTCGTTGGAGGTTTGAATGAGTTTTGTAGTATGTGAAAGTAATCACATTTTACACGATATTGAAGATTTTTTATACTTGTTGTAGGTTTGTCTTGGTCTGTAGATGAACAGTCGTTGAAGGATGCTTTCTCTTCCTTTGGGGAGGTCTCAGAAGGTAAGCTTCTTGATCTTTATCTATAAAGTCTTCCAGGTGTTCGATAAAATGTCTCCATGAGCTTTTTTCATGAAAAAGAATGGGACTTGGAGTATATGTCGGTTGGTGTGGTTGAATGAGTTATTGATAAAGTGTTGAATCATTGTCTCATAATGAAGATTTTTATGTGTTTTCAGTTAGGATTGCGTACGACAAAGGAACTGGGCGATCAAAAGGATTTGGTTTTGTTGATTTCGCAAAGGAAGACGATGCTCTATCTGCAAAAGATGCTATGGATGGAAAGGTATAATGCAAAAAAAATGTAAAAGATTTGTGTTGCTCTCATCACTATGAATAGGGGCTTTCAAGTGATATTTTCTGTGACAGGGATTATTGGGTCGGCCATTGAGAATAAGCTTTGCACTTGAAAGAGTGCGTGGTGGACCTGTGGTTGTTCCACGTTTTGGGAAATCCAACAGAGACAGATAATGAGTCTTCAAGTGATGGCAGCATTTCGTAGAGATCATTCGAAGACCTTAACCAGTGAGAATAACTTTTGCTCTTGAAAGAGTGTGTGGTGGTCCTGTGGTTGTTCCGCGTCTTGGGAAACCCAAGAGAGATAGAGTCTTCAAGTGATGGTTGCGTTATGTAGAGATCTTTCAGGACTTTTAACTGATTCACAATAGTCTGCATTGTTGTCTTAGCTCATGGTTGGGTCTTTGGTTTAGTTGTTCGTATACATTCTAAAAACAGATTATATGATGTCAAAAGTTGAAGTGTTAGACCTTTAATGCAAATTGATTATATAATATTGGAGAAAAGATACAAAACTGTTTGAGATATATATATTTTACATAGAGAAGAAGAGTAGCTTATGCCTGGTACTAAACAGCTAATCGACCGTGTGCTGAATTTGGATGCACCAAGGACTGAGTAAGATAAAGAAGGAAGACACGTTGGCCTTATTGTCGATGAAGAAGAAAGAATAGGGAATTTCCGGGAGGAGATCCATTCAAGGTTTGTTCTCAGCTCATTGGCATAGGTTTGTTCTCTAAAAAGGATCTGAAAAGAATAAAAGCTTCACGGGGACGGTGAAGAGGCACTTCATGACCAGCTCCTGCTACTGTCACTACTGTAAGCCCTTTGTACACTTGACTCCATCCACCTACCTACAAATTACAGTGCAATGCCCTCAAATCAGTTTTCTGCTTCTGCATAGTTACTAACATGAGAAAGCTCCAAATTTTCTTACCTTTCCATTACTGTACCACGGATACCAGTTTGTAATGGTGGGTAGCTTCAGTGCATCTATAGAGTATCGAGTTGCGGTTATAGGAACAACTGCATCTGTATCTCCACTGCATTTTATGTAAGGGACCTGTTTGCAGATAAAACTTTACATACACTGTTTTATACAAATTGGTACCTGAAGACCCATATCTTGAGACCTGCAGTTATCAATTCTCTGTATATAGGAAGCATAGAAACAGGAGAATCTGTCCAATAGCTTCCGACAATGTCACTGCAAGAGACTAAAAAGTTCAATCAAGTATATTCCTTTTGACACAACCAAAGATAAAACTTTTCTTACGCGTACCTGCATGATTTCCAAGGATAAGATAATCGAGTGACATTTGCGTGTAGAGCCTTCTGAACAGCCACACGGTTAAAGTACACATTCGAATATCTCTCTGTACAAGGATCATAAGCTCTTGACATCCATGGCTGAGTTTTCCAATACAAAGTGTAGCATCATTAGTCCATATAAACAACCAAAATGGTACCAATCTGAAATGCTTTCTGTCGTATGAAACTTACATAGCGACCCTTTAAAAATTTCTTTAGCTGTACAGTATTGTTGCACGGTTTGGTAAAAATGCTATATGGATCGATATTTCCTTGCTCTAGTTCAGCATTTCTCAGAGCCATCATACACTTAAGTGAAGGATGCTGAGATGATACTGAGTAGCACGCGCCCTTTAGTTGGTGATAAGTAGTATCAGATATGAGACCGTGATTCCACCAATATTCGAATGTTCCTATATAATCATGATAGTCATCTGTAACAGCATTTCCCACCTGAATAAGCAGACTTTTAAAAATCCAAAGTTTTACTTACAATCTTGTAAAAAGTCTGAAGTGTTATCTATCTTTACCATAAAACCTCTGAGGTTTAAAGCCGGGTTCTTGAAGCCTTTGTTTCTCTCATGGACAAGCTTAGACAACTGCGGAACAAAATGACCTGAGAGAGAGACAGAGAGTCAAGACTAAGCATCAGACATTTTTTTAATTGATAAGAGCTTGAAGGAGAAATAGTGAAACCTGCATAGCTTTCTCCAACAATGTAAAAATCTCTATGCTTGTACTGTGGAAACCTCTCAAACCAGTTGACAAGAAATCTATATGCATCTTCAGCTACAGATTCATCAAGACAACACATCAATTAAGCTCAAAGAGAGTCTGATAAAAGGTCAGAGAAAGCATAAAGATTCAAAGAGTAGAACCTGTTCTCTGATCACCGGTTGTGTAATAATCTGAAGTTGTGTTTGAATATGAGAAACCAACTCCAGCTGGAGACTCCAAGAAGAGCAGATTTGCCACTGTGATAAAAGAAAGAGAACAAATCTGAATCAAGATCATGAAGAGAAGAGCAATAAATGAAGTCAGATTTAGAAAATTTCTTACATTTATTCCAAGCATAAAGTTTAGGATGAAGTGTTTTCCCATCAGAGCCAACACGAAAAGGTCCAACTTCTTCAGCAGCACCATAAGCAACAGAAGAACAACCTGGACCTCCATTGAGCCACAGAACCAAAGGTCTAGACTTTGGATCACGGTTCAATGGAGATTCGACCAACCAGTAGAACAAGGCTCTTCCACATGCTTCATTCACAGTGATGTAACCAGAGTACTGTCTGAAATCAACGTTACTAGGTTGTCCAGGTAACTCAATGATTCTGTCTCTCTTCTGTTCTTCCACATAAGAAGATGCACCACAACAAGATGTTATGAGTAAGAGAGAGACAGTTAGTAGAAGAGAATTGTCCATGAGATCAGATCTAAGAGCGCTAGATCTAGAAACTCTGGATTCCTCAAGATTTGGAGGTTTTAGAGAGAGAGTGATGAGTGTGAGACATTTACTTCTCTGCAAGTCAAACTTATTACAGTTACTTAACTGAACTGTGTGCTACTAGCCTACTACTGACACAACCTATACGAAATGAATCACTTGATTTTAAGAATACAAAATCAGACAAAAAGAGTTCAAAATTTTTTTTTTATGTATTTGTGAAACTAATAACAAGTATTTTCATATGCAGCATAACTGAAAATATAAAACATAATCATATTGGATAATTGAAAGAAAAGCAAAATAACTTTTTACTTTCCACATTCTTTGATATTTCCCCCAACAATGAACTTGACTAGACATTATTATAGTTTGGCGTGACATGAGCATGCCTGATTTTTCAGAGGCTGAACATTACTTGGGAGATTCCATTACATAGAGCCACTTTTCCAAAAAAAATTTCTTGTCTTTCTGGCACCTTTGTATTTTCCAAGAAAACCCTTTTTCTACAAACGAACTACTATCCAAAATTTGACTGTTTTATATACCATCTTCAAACTACAAGTAAAGAGCTGAGTAATTGAAACAAATGGCCAAAAATTACACTTTCTAAAATATAGGGGTTAAATCATAAATAAAGAAAAAACAAGGGACCATAACATAAAGAAGAAAACAATCGCGCCCATGAGAGAAGAAAATTTACAGTTCATCGTCAATGTCCAAAATCCTAGTTGTGTCTTTTTTCGGTTAATAAATTATGATTTTATTAATTTATCATAATTTAAATTAACAACTGTATTAAGGCTGGCATCGAATCTTTAAAAATTCATCTCGAAATCCTCTTTCAAAAAAATTAAAACCCTAAAAATTCTTAATTTTTTCTTTCTGAAATTTTTTGTTTTCCCTCGTAAATGGATCCGTTTCCTTGAGTTGCAATTTGTTCTTTCGACGAAGAAGACGAAGATGGCGCGTCAAATGACATCATCCCAGTTCACAAAATCAAAGACCCTCGACAACAAATATGTAAAGTTTCGAAATTTCTCCAAATTTGGGGTTTTTTTTTTTGTTTTAGCAATTTGAAATTGGAAATGCTGTGGAAATGTGTTTGTTTTATTGAATAAAGGTTGAATTTTTATGAATTTTGAGAGCAGATGTTAGGTGATGAAATTGGGAAAGGAGCTTATGGTCGAGTTTATATAGGATTAGACTTGGAAAATGGAGATTTTGTTGCTATTAAACAAGTCTCTTTGGAGAATATTGTTCAAGAGGATCTTAACACCATCATGGTTTGTTCTGTCTATATTGGGATTAAATGTGGTTTTTCATGTCTTTGCCACTGATTTGCTGACTGAATCCTGGTTTTACATTTTGATGTTTCTCGGTTTGTTTCGGATGGTTTTCTCCAGCAAGAAATTGATCTGTTGAAGGTAATTTCTTTCTTCTATATTATTCGAACATTGATTGGTAGTGTAATATCCATATGCATTTGGTCCTAGTCTTGACCCTGTGTCTTAATTGCGGACATAATTTTTTATGCGTAGCATCCATCACCGTATGAATGTTGGCTTAAGTCTCGTTTATGGTTAGGATGGTAAAGATGCAATCTTCCTTTATGCTTTTTAAGATGATGATATGTTAATGCAGAACTTGAACCATAAAAACATTGTCAAGTATCTTGGGTCGTTGAAGACAAAGACTCACCTTCACATTATACTTGAGTAAGTAATACTTTTTGTGTTTATATTGGTCCTCGTTGGACTATGGTCTAGAAATTTAAGGTTAGTTATGTGTTTGTAGGTACGTTGAGAATGGCTCTCTTGCAAACATTATTAAACCAAATAAATTCGGACCGTTCCCAGAGTCGTTGGTGACTGTTTACATTGCGCAGGTCCGTATATATCTTTTGTTAGGTGAGTTATGTTTCTTTAAGAATTTGGGTACTAACTAGTGAATATAGGTCCTGGAAGGTTTAGTATATCTGCACGAGCAGGGTGTCATACATCGTGATATCAAGGGTGCAAATATATTGACAACGAAAGAGGTATGTTTTCTTTACCTTGTAGATCTTATTTCTTCAGTACGTTTTTCGTTTCAAGTTCTGTTGTATTCTAGGAGGCTCAAGATTCTTCTAGGCTAGTCTCCCGTAGATACTTGACTATCTCATACTTCAGGGCCTTGTTAAGCTTGCGGACTTTGGAGTTGCCACTAAACTAAACGAGGCTGATGTTAACACTCACTCAGTGGTCGGAACTCCTTACTGGATGGCTCCTGAGGTACACCTTTGATAATACATAAATGAATCCTCATCATCACATTCTTTATTGGACAATTTTGTTATGTAATTTCTAAAAATGGAGTTTGTTCTTATTTTCCTTCAGACTGCTATCAACTGATAATGTGTGTACTGACAGATACCCAAATTTTGTTTCAGGTTATTGAAATGTCAGGAGTTTGTGCTGCTTCTGACATTTGGAGTGTTGGATGCACTGTTATCGAACTTTTGACATGTGTACCTCCTTACTATGATCTGCAACCCATGCCTGCCCTCTTTCGTATAGTTCAGGTTTTTCAACATTTTTACGAGTTTTCATTAAGTCAATAAAAATTAGGTGCCTCTCCTGGAAAAATGCAAAGGTGTTAACCATTAATGTTAAAGTATTGCCTTTTCTGGTTTCGTTTCAGGATGATAGCCCTCCTATTCCCGATAGTCTTTCTCCAGATATTACAGACTTCCTACGACAGTGCTTCAAGAAGGTATAGTTTGCTGCAATAGTGTTAATCACTCTACCCACCTCTGTCTGGAACCCAGGCACTTTGATGTGTTTTATATCCTTTATGTACATCTGATTTGTATCTTGCATATTACAGGATTCCAGGCAGAGGCCTGATGCGAAGACATTGCTCTCTCACCCTTGGATACGGAACTCTAGACGAGCATTGCAGTCATCACTTCGCCATAGTGGAACCATCAGGTGAGAGCCCGTGTATCTTACTTTAACTTTAATATTTCAAAATTCATTACCTATCCTATCATATAGGCACAATTGTTCCATGCTTCCACTAACCTGTAATGCTGCCCTTGGGTACTGCATCCTTTGCAGATATAAGGATGCTGCTTCAAGTTCAGAGAAGAATGATGAAGGTAGCCAAGATGTAGCTGAAAGCCTTGCAGCAGAAAAAGTGGGGATGTCAAAAACTGTAAGATTCCTTGGCTCATTATTATCATATCAATATTTTTGGAGATACAGATAAGGAGTTTAAAGATGAGCTGTATAATTCATTAAAGCTAGAAATAAACTTTGTTAAAGCTACTAATCCAGTACCTTTCTTTGTCCAGAACTCAAAAAGCAAATTACCCGTAGTAGGTGTGGGGAGTTTTAGGTCTGAGAAAGATCAGTCTTCATCTAGTGATCGTGGTGAAGAAGTAACGGATTCAGAAGATGATGTTATGTCAGATCAAGTTCCTACGTTATCTGTCCGTGATAAGTCTTCTCTTCAGTCTGGTAATTGCAGTATTTCTTCGGATGCAAAGGGGACACCTCAAGATGTATTAGAGTTTCATGGGAAAACTGAACATGATGAAGTATCTGGAGATCTTGAAACGGAAGCTTCTGAAGGTAGAAGAAATTTAGCAACAAAGCAGGTCCGAAAAGAGTCTTCCAGTCAGGTGGAGCAGAAATCACAAAGTTTTAGCCAAAAAGGCGAAAATCGCGGGATTCGAAAGGTTAGTTGTGTTGTGATGTTATTCATGTCCTAGCACTTTCTTATGGTCAATCATGACGGAGTATGCTGTGCTTTGTGTGTTGATTTAATCAATAAGTTCCTGTTTCCTTACTGATAGAAACAGAATTGTTTGCTGAGCTCTTACTGTTTTAGATATATTTCTGTTTGTTGTTGGGCCTTGGTTATGTTCTTCACAAGGTTTATGGCAATACCTCACCTTACTTTGTTGATATGTGTTCAAACTAAATTTTTTATTAGGATACTTTTTTCTTACTTTCGTGAGGTAGATACTAGGTTATGGGTGGCTGTCCCGTACTGAATTGAAGACTTGCAATCTAACTAGATCTGTTATGCTTGTTATATCTATCTTAAAGGCTGTGAAGACTCCCTCTAGTTTTGGTGGGAATGAACTGACTAGATTTAGTGATCCTCCTGGGGATGCTTCTTTGCATGATTTGTTTCATCCATTGGATAAAGTTTCTGAGGGAAAACCAAAGGAAGCCTCAACATCGGCGCCTACATCAAATGTCAATCAGGGTGATTCTCCGGTCGCAGATGGTGGAAAGAATGATCTGGCAACAAAGTTGAGGGCTAGAATTGCTCAGAAGCAAATGGAGGGTGAAACAGGGAATTCAAATGATGGTGGTGATCTTTTCCGCTTGATGATGGGTGTTTTGAAAGACGATGTTATTGACATTGATGGCTTGGTATGTTGTCTCAAGTATGCAGGTTCGGTTATTCAAATAGTATACCGTTAACCTATTTTCATATCTTGTTTCCCAGGAATTTGATGAAAAAGTGCCCGCGGAGAACCTATTCCCTCTGCAGGTATTCTACAAATTTATATCTTGAAATTCTGGCAATCTTTCGGCAGTTTAAAATGATAATTTTGCACTTAAAATGATGATAAAGGAGCCATGGTTTCTCAACTCATTTGTAGGCTTGTAGCTGTGTCCATTTTTTTCTGCATTTCCAAATATTAGCATTAACTGGTATAAATTAATAGGCAGTCGAGTTCAGCAGATTGGTGAGCTCCTTAAGGCCAAATGAATCAGAAGATGCAATTGTAACTTCTTGTCAGAAACTTGTTGCCATGTTTCGTCAGAGATCTGAGCAGAAAGCAGTATTTGTGACTCAGCATGGTTTTCTCCCTGTAATGGATCTACTTGATATTCCTAAGTCTCGAGTATGTTTATTTGTCATTCAGCAGTTCCTTTTGCTAGTGTCAGTTCAACTTGAATGCAGACGGGCTTATGCTTCTGATCTGTCTTGTTTTCAGGTAATATGTGCCGTGCTGCAGCTGATAAACGAAATTATAAAGGATAACGCTTCGTTTCAGGAGAATGCATGTCTTGTTGGTCTCGTAAGTCGTACTTTACATTTAATTCCTAACTTGGTTAATCACCAGTAGTTCTTTGCTATTGTTAGTTGGGAGGATTTTGCCAAAACGTTATATCAAAAGCTCGTGTCTAAATTTCCCTTGTAAATGTCAAGCATCTTTTTCAACAGCCACCATTTTGGGAAAATTCGTAGATACTTAATCTTGGTGTCATTATCTCATCACCTAAGTTATCACGATGTTCTCAAGTAGTCAACTCTGTTTCCTTTGATGTGACAAAAGTTTTTCATGGAAATTGATTATTTCAAGTGAAATGGCAGATTCCTGTGGTAATGAGTTTTGCTGGTCCTGAGAGGGATCGCTCACGAGAAATTCGTAAGGAGGCAGCTTACTTCTTGCAGCAGCTTTGTCAGTCAAGGTTACGATTAAATATCTTTTACTTTGCTTCTCTTCCTTCTTCTTTTTTTCTGTAAGACACTGAGTTGATTTGGTAGCTTTCTTTACAGCCCCTTAACATTGCAAATGTTCATAGCTTGCCGTGGAATACCTGTTTTGGTGGGATTCCTTGAAGCAGATTATGCCAGATACAGGTAGGTACAGTTTACTGTCTTCTTATGGGGTTTGGGCTATTTTAAACAAATTTCTCTTTGCTACTAAATTCTACTGGTTTGAGTTTTTCTGTCCAGGGAGATGGTTCACTTAGCTATCGATGGGATGTGGCAGGTATTTAAACTCAAAAGATCCACCCCGAGAAATGATTTCTGCCGTATAGCTGCAAAGAATGGAATTCTTCTTAGGTTGATCAACACTCTTTATAGCTTGAATGAGGCCACTCGACTGGCTTCTGTGTCAGGGGGTACACTGATTGCGGATGGTCAACTTGACCCTAACAATTCTATTTTCGAGACTTCACTCAGTGTGATTGATCAGCCTGATATATTCAAAACTAGGCATGGAGGTGGTGAAGAGCCTTCTCGTGCTTCGATTTCGATTTCTCGACGATCAGATGTGTATCAACCAGATGCCTTCCACTTAGATGGTGATAGGCCTAGAATAAGCAGTGTTGCACCAGATGTATTACTGTCGGGCACAGAAGATGTTAGACAACAGCATCGGATATCTCTCTCGGCCAATAGGATTTCGACTGATAAGCTTCAGAAACTGGTGGAAGCTGTGTCTAATGGTTTCCCTGTTACTCAGCCAGAACAAGTTCGACCTTTGCTTAGTTTATTGGACAAAGAACCCCCTTCAAGACATACTTCTGGTCAACTTGATTATGCTAGGCACCTCACAGGCATGGAGAGACATGAAAGTAGACTTCCTCTTTTGCATGTGTCAAATGACAAGAAAACGAATGGAGACCTAGATTTTCTGAGGGCCGAATTTGCGGGTAAATTTCAAAGTTTTATGTAAAGACTACTTGTACTGTAAGCACTTATGTTTATCATTACATTGTTTCTTCAGAGGTCTCGGGACGTGGAAAGGAAAACGGAAATCTTGATACTATGCCTAGATTTTCTAGAACGATGACAAAGAAGTTAATGGCTATTGAGGGAGTCGCTTCGACGTCTGGGATTGCATCTCAGACAGCATCTGGAGTACTTTCAGGTTCGGGTGTTCTAAATGCTAGACCTGGAAGTGCCTCATCATCTGGTTTACTTGCCAATTTGGTCTCTACGCTGAATGCAGACGTCGCGAGGGAATACTTGGAGAAAGTGGCTGATCTGCTTCTTGAATTTGCTCGAGCTGATACAACGGTCAAATCATACATGTGCAGCCAAAGCTTACTCAGTCGTCTTTTCCAGATGTTCAACCGTGTAGAACCTCCTATTCTGTTAAAGGTATTTCAAAATATTATGAAGTTTTTTTCTTTCTCTGAAGGTGTTTTTCTATAGTTTTCTCTGATTTTTCTCTGGCCAAGCTTGGATGTGTTGTTTAGAGGATCTTCAGGTCACATTCTTACAAGTTACAATGCCTTTTGTTAATCCAGATACTGGAGTGCACCAATCATCTATCCACTGATCCAAATTGCTTGGAGAATCTTCAGCGTGCAGATGCAATTAAGCACTTGATCCCCAACCTTGAGCTTAAGGATGGGAATCTTGTGTATCAGATCCATCATGAGGTTGCCTTCTTGACTTGCATAGAGATACTTCTTGTCCAGTATGATGTGTGAAAGATTGAATTTTGGATTCTTGTTCTAGTTTTAATATCATCTATTGCTGCGTTTAGTGAGCTGAACTCAAACTGTAATTTTGGGTAGGTACTTAGTGCACTATTCAACCTGTGCAAGATAAACAAGAGGAGGCAGGAACAAGCGGCTGAAAATGGAATCATTCCGCACCTGATGCTTTTCATCATGTCAGATTCTCCTCTGAAACAATATGCGTTGCCACTACTATGTGATATGGCCCACGCATCTCGCAATTCAAGAGAGCAGTTAAGGGCCCATGGTGGTCTGGATGTTTACCTGAGTTTGCTCAATGATGAATATTGGTCTGTGATAGCCTTGGATTCAATCGCTGTTTGCTTGGCACAAGACAATGACAACCGTAAAGTGGAGCAGGCGTTGCTTAAGAAAGATGCAATTCAGAAATTAGTTAACTTCTTCCAGAGCTGCCCAGAGAGACATTTTGTGCACATATTAGAACCATTCTTGAAGATTACCACGTATGTCTCTTCCCTTTCTTTAACAGAATATCTCACAAAATTACGACAAAATGCTGCACTTAGAACTATTAGTGAAGGTGCCACTTCTTTAGAGCTAATCCTTTTTCCTTCTTGTATCCAGGAAATCATCCCGAATCAATACGACATTAGCTGTAAATGGCTTGACTCCTTTACTTATTTCAAGACTAGACCACCAAGATGCGATTGCCCGACTTAACCTCCTGAAACTCATAAAGGTAATGTATCAGTGGATTATTCGAGTATCCAAACTTTGCTCGTCTTGTTCTGTGTACTGAATGTTTGGTTTTGGCCATTATTGGAAACAGGCTGTTTACGAGCACCATCCAAGACCCAAACAGCTGATCGTAGAGAATGATCTCCCTCAAAAACTGAAGAATCTGATAGAAGAACGAAGAGATGGACAGCGATCAGGAGGCCAAGTTCTGGTGAAGCAAATGGCAACATCTCTCCTTAAAGCACTTCACATCAATACCATCTTGTGAGAGTCCTCTCCCTTCGGATTGTACATTTACTCTCATTTTTGGGGGAAGAATTCACCCAAAAGTGTATATCTTCTTCTTCTTTCTTTTCCATTTACAACATATTTGTAATTGTTGGGTTGTGTGGCTCTCTTGCGTTTTTAGTCCCCCGAGAGATGCCCACACTTCTGGTTTTTGTAATATATTCCTCTAAAACAGATTTTAGAGGATTTTTGTTTTTGTGATGATATTTTCTTATGTTGACGTGATCTGATATAAATGAATGAAAAACAAAAAAAAAGATTTACTTCTGATATAAATTTCAGATTTTGTTTTACTTCTATAAATAACCTTACAGTCCCACTTCTACTATTCTCGCTTTAAAACTGATCATATATATATGTATATATGATCTTACTACTACTCCAAACATGGACATTGATATGCGATACTCTGTATATACAAAAATGACCGACCAAATTACTAGTACATATAGAAAAGACTGAAATGGATCAGTGAGAGTACTATGTTGTTCTTGGAGGATCAAAGGTTGTCGCAAAGAGGGAAAACATGTCCTTGAGTGTCCAAGTTCACATTGGAGCAAGAAGCTTGGGAGACATCTTGCTGAAGTTGGTCGACCAATTTAACGTTTTGCATTTCAATGCCTCGACATGGAACACTCTTGCTGCACGCGAATTTAACAGCTAGGGGTTTTGAGCTCGTCCCTCGTATGTTTTTGTACACCACATTGCTCACTTGTACCGCCGATTTCTATCATGCATGTATTCCAACCTCAGTTTTATCATTATTATTACTCATCTAATTGTGTTGAAAAATCTTGATTAATTTAGATTCAAACCTGTTCGGGACATGATTCAACTTGGTCACAATAGTCCTGGTTGATGATAATTGGGTTTGTAACGTTTCTCATAATGATGTCTTGGAAGATTATGTTCTTTGCCATTCCATGTCCTCCCTGATCATGTGTAGTACATTAAGATTACTACTTAAATAAATAATGTTTTTGTTCAACTTCAAATTAAGTATAATATCATTTCTTGTAATGAAAATTGTTGACTGAGAATGTTACCTGCCAAGTTTTGATTCTAACACCATTAGTGGTTCCTATAAGAGTTGCTTTGTTGACTACCACGTTTGAAACATATGCTTCTGAGTTATTTGCTCCCAAACTCCCAATGCTATTTTTCATGTAAAAAAAAAAAGTAGTGTCATTCAAATATTACGCCTAGACATACCCAATAATTTGCATGTGTTAAATATATCGCCTGACCTTTTGAAAACATTGCATGACTTTTTACTCATAATTTTGGATTTTTTAAATAAATTCTAAAACGAATTATTTTAATTGTCATCTTTCTCATTCCAAAAAAAAACTGGATGAAGTTGATAAATATTAGTTGATAGTTTTCCAACAAAGAAGAGACAATTAGTTGACAAATAGAACGATATGAAACATAGTATATAGTATGATGCTTAAACTATGATAAAAACAAAAAAGTGTAGGTGAGATTAGGGAGAGAGATGGTTAGACCTGATTCCATGACCCGGCCCGCATGTAATGCCCGTCGCTCTCACATTCTCCGACCCACTCACTATCGATATACAATCATCACCTTCATCACCAAATACAAACCCAACACATTACTATATGTTATCCACAACAAATCAAACAATTTTTTTTTGTAGCTCATTCCTATTTAATTTATAGAGTTTTGAGTGACAACAATTCTAATTTAACTGTTCTTTTATAAGCAAATAATATTTTTCGTTTCAAAATAGAGTATTTTTTTTCAGGAGTAGTAGGATATAACCGAAGTCCAATAGTTAACTATGATATCACCGAAGTTCAATAGTTAACTATTTTTATTTCGTGGAGAAAAGTGAAAAAAAAATCGACATTTGAATGGAGAAAGTATAGTACTAAAAAATGTTATTTACCGGTACGGACGATAGAGTCTTGGATAAGGATATTGCGAGTACCGGTAACGTGAATACCATCAGTGTTAGGACTATCACCCGGAGAAATGACCATAAGATTCAAAGCCTTGACGTTTGTGCAATCATGAAACGTCAAATGCATTTGCTGAGCGTTTTCTAACCTAATGTTACTTACTTTCAAGTTGTTACACTCCATAAACGTAACAGCCTGCCCATTTATTACATAAAGACGTTTATAAAGCCTCCACTTTTACGTCAAAGGATATATATATTTTTATGTAACAACAAGCTATAGACGTTTGAGTTTCTCACCGTTGGAGCTCCCAAGCATGGCTGTTTAACGAAACAAATATGGTACTTTAATTAGTCAGACTAACGTTTTAATTAAACCTCTTTGCGACATTAAACCAGATTACAAAGTGCTTACAAGTTGAGGGTTGATCTTGCAAGATTTTGGCCACCAAACATTTCCATTACCATCTATGCGTCCGCCTCCTTCAACACGAAGGCTAGTGACATTTGCAAACACGATCCAATGCCTACGGTCTTTGTAATCCGATGGATTTTTCCATGCCTCGATCTTTCCATAAATCTAATTCACACACAAAAAAAAACTTATAAGATGAAGAAACATTACACAATAATGATTTATTAAGGCCTTGCATTGGTTATTATATTATACCTTTAAAATAATCAGAGATGATTTACATGGACCGGAGAATTTAACCGGTTTAAGAATGTAAGCTTTATTCTTTGGAACCACAACATAGACTGTTCCGGTAGACGAACAAGCTGCTTCCCAAGCTTTAACAAATGCCTACAACTCAAAAATATATTGAGATTTGACTATAGTGTTATGAAAATATATAATATGGATCAAAAGGGTACCTGAGAATCATCATCTCCATTAGCTTTAGCACCGAAAGTGTTGACATTAAAAGCTTTAGGAGAAGATCCAGGAGCAGGACTATGGCGATTTTTCGTGTGACCTTTGCGTGTCATGTGACCATGTTGATGATTGGTTACATGATAAACATTGGAGGACATGAAAGAATCATCTCTTTGATCAAATGGGTAACTGCTGAAACAAGAAGGAAGAGTCACTAAGAGAATTGTTAATAAGATTATGATCTTTTGACACATTTTGGGGTTTTTGGTGGGTTATATGAAAGTTAGATTAAGGTTGGGTTTGACGTAGAAACAATGAGTGATGTGTGTCATGGAGAATGCAAAAGTGCTTGTATTTATAGAGGGAAGAGAGAGGGAGACAAATAGGTTTTGGTTGAAAGAGATTTACATCTCCTGTAGAAAAATCAGAGGAAAAATGTTAGTTATGATTCCTCACTAACATTAATCAAAATGGTATCCAAACAACTTGCACCACGGAGATTATTTTCCTAAAAGTATTATTTTACTAATAAACTATATCTATAGTATTTAAAACATCCAATAAGTAATAAATATTTTTTAAAATAGAAAATTAACAAAAGAACTATATTTATACTCAATTAGGACATTATATCTTGACAAAGTAAGAAGAAAATAGTGGAAAACTAACCAAAAAAAAAAATCTTTAGAAACAAATAGGAAATAATATCTTAACAAAATAAGAAAAAATATTTGTACAAAGAAAATGAAATAAATATTATATTACGAAATGAGAATTTCTTAAAAACTGTTTCACTCACGAAGTTATGATTACGAAGTTAATTGGCAATTTTAATTCAGTCCTCAAAATATATGTCATATATATCCGTAGGAACCCAAGTAAAATTATAAATAACATGATTTTTGTTTTTTTTTCGTTATGGATTATTAGAGTTCTCTTTTTCAGTATCTAAACTTATATATAAGATCAGCTTGTTATCTATATTTGAAACTCCTTGAGACTTTTATGGATAAGAATATATGGTGGATAAAAAAAAAAAAGATCATCTTGATTTTTGTTTGTATGTCTTGTGATAAAATTGTATTCGACTTCTTTTAGATAAAATTTTATTAAATTTTTGTGAGAGTCAATTGAATTAGTGGCAATAAGGGATGTGTGGAGGTGGAACTCCTAACAAAGAGATGACCATTAATAATTTACCATCACTTAATTAGATTAAATTTCCACATAAAAAAACGCTTATAACTCCGATGTCAATTTACTTTTAAATGAAGTTGTTAACTATAAACATAGTGGTTTGAGATAAACCAGGATAAAGCCAAGGTAAAACATCTACAATCTAACCTGTTGATTGGAGTAAATGTGCTGTTTAACCAAAGTGTACTAGCCCTTTTGCTCGTTACAAAGTCACATATATATATGACCGTATTAAACCGGGATAATGACATGATGGTGACATCAATACAAACTAGTATTAGGCTTCAAGTCATAGTCTAAGAATATATGATAATGCAATTTTACTTTACATTTGACAAAAAAAAAAGACAAACTAAAACACATTAGACTTCTTATGTGATACTAAAGATCGGGCTAACAATTTTGAAAAAATTGGTCATATCCCAAATTTCATGGATAATAATAGAAAGAAAAGAAAAACAATCCAAAGACCTTTATTAAAAAAAGTCATCTAAAATTGGAAGAGAGCTAATCTCGGCCTAAATAGAGAGGTAAGTATTGACTTTAGGCTTTGAATTAGGTTATCTACAAATAACTGAAATCTAATAAGTCAGTAGTAGTCTCTCTAAGTAAAAGCAGTTTTGTTGGTTTAAAGCTTTATCTTCAACTTTGTTAGTTATTTCTTTTCAATCCAACCTTTAAACCTTTTCATACTGTGTTTGTGTATACCACTTTTTTTCTTAGACATAGCCAAATTAAAACATATATATCTTTCCACCGTTAATGTGTAGACTATTGTAGTCAAAGTACAACATGCGTTTTGGTAAGAAACCAAATTCTCGTTTATATAGTCATATGTATGTTCCCGTATTATTCCGGTGGAAAGACGTATATATATTTACGTTCCATAAATGGAAAGAAGCCTAACCACAAGAATATTGCAAACAAACAAAAATAAAATCTAAAAACTCTTTGAAATACCATCAAAGTTGTGCTTGTAACACAATATTAAAATATGATTTACGTTGAACCCTACAAAGAATATGATAGAGTTTATAAGGAAAGTAAGTAATATTTTTGTTTTGGTACGTACGTAGTATGAATCAAGATACAGTGAAACTAGGCAGAGCTAACGGAAAAAAAAAAGAGGGAAGATGGGATAATTGGTAAATGATGTCAAAGAGGTTAAGTTATGAGAAGGTGTAGATTATTGCTGCACTGGAATTGGATTTTTGAGTGTGACATTCATATTTTGCGTTAGGTGATAATTACAATATATATATATATCCGTGATTATTGATCGTATATAATTATCAAATGAGATTTTGAGGTGGATCAAGAAGAAAGTAGTATCTCCTCACTATTAATTATAACAATAAAAGAAAAGAAAGTATTTATCATTGAGTGAGAGGAAGATATTCGAGTTGGATCTCAAGAACACCTCTCTCCACGTTTTGAAGCCTAAGAGAAATCTCTTGTTTCACTTTCCCTTCTTCATGCGATATCATGCCATCACTTACTAATAATTTGAAACAAAATTAGTATTGACTTTAGCTTGGCCTGGATGCGTATCACCAGAAACCTCACAGCTCTGCTGCTAATACCAATCATCTACAAGTCAACTTGTTCTCACGTTTTATTTTATTTTTAATAACCACGTCTAAGTTTTAAAAAATAGAAACATGTTCTGCTCTGCTTTGGTTAATTAATTCTAAAAAAATTAAATATATAAACTTGGATTTAAAAAAAAAAAACAACTGTATAAAAAAGAATACAAGTCAATATTATACACATCCTTTCTTTCACGTTTGAAGAAACTTGGTTACAGAAGAGTAACAACAACAAAAAGGGCAGAGTATTTGAACTTTAGTTACAAATGAATCAATTCTTTTCTCTACTTTGAAAGATTTGGTTAAGTAAATAATAAATTTACAAATATTTCTATTATAGAACAACAACAAAAAAAATTCTAATCACCTCAACTTTGTTGGGTCTTGTGGGACGTGTGCAAGTTAGATGAATTGTTTCTCAAGTGTCTTCAACGAAGATCCTGAAGATGAAATCTCTGAAACGTCGAGAATATTGCTTTGGATCAACGGCTGAGATCGAAGTTGGATCATATTGCATTGATTTGTAGGCATGTTCTAGCTTCTTGCTTATGTCATAGTCCTGTAGAATGTCTATAACACCAAAGTAGAGAATCACCTCGTAAAATTCACCAGTTGGTTCTCCAACAAGCTGATTCTCACACTCACTTCTTCTCACTGTTCTTTCAACTCTTGCTGGCATGTTTATACCAAGTTTCATTGATGCCAACCTGAAGATATCATTATACCAAGTCAATATGGTTTTCACTTAAACAGTGGAATAATTATTTAAGTGTTTCGTTCTTTACTTGCTGGCATCAAGAAGAAATCGGTCCACTTCTGCTCGGGAGAGACGAGTGTTTCCACCATCAGAACTTCCTGCTTAAAGATGATGAAGTTGGCCTCAATGAAGTGATTGAAATGCTCTAAGGTGGGAATCTGTGAATAGAGAGTTCAAGATTTTACCGGTTGGGGTTCGAGAACCGGAAGTAGGAGTGGCAGAATCCCTGTATGCAGCTTCTCGAAAGTGAAGACCAACCAAGAGACTATAATCCATGATTCTCTCTTGTTCAAGGAATTCACAGTCTCTGTCCACTTGCCTGTTAAACAAACACTCGAATTTGAGTTTACTTAAGTAAAGAGAGATACATAACAAGAGTTACTTTATGTAATCAATCACCTGCAGAATTCTTGGAACCAGTTCTTCTGCAATCGGAATATAAAATTTAGATCGAGATCTTTAAGCGTTGTGTTTGGATCGATTTCAGACTCTGGTTTAGTGGTAAGACGGCCATGAGAGGATCCTTTGAGGTCAAAGCGCCTATGGATGGAGTAACCAGTACAGAATAGATTCCCCATGATCACAAATCGAACCTGCAGGCGCAATACTCTTTATCAGTACACCCAAAACTGAAAATGTTAGTAACAACAATACACAGACATGAATATACAATAAAATGGTACTTGACCTTTTTCTGTGCAGTGCCAGTCAACTTCACGCAATGAAGACCGAAAAACTTGGTAACTAGAGTGTTTTCACATGCCCTTACATGATTGTAGTAGGCCGGAAGCATCCTTATAAGAACCTGTTTCAAGGAAGTATCCAGATGAATGAATCTTGAATCTGCGGTTTCAGCTTTTAAGTAATTGAGATACATACTTTGGTTTCTGCTTTCTTCATAGTCTTGATCATGTAGCGATCATCGTTAGTCAAATAGAAGAAGCTTCCACTTTTCCCTGGAGATGATAGCTCCCTAAGAGCATCATTCCCACAAATCGATAACATATAATCTGCTGCATCCACACTAAACAGTTTCCGCAGAGTCCTATAGAAACACGATCGATTTCCTCAGTTACCAAAAGCATACACAAAGAGAAAGAAACAGGAAAGGCAACAACAGAAGACAGACTCTAACCTGAAAACCACAGGACAATAATCCTTCCATTTAAACTCACAAGACTGGTGTGGAGGAGTGTACTTAGATCCTTCAGATGGAAACTTAGTCCAAACTTTTTCCTTTGGATCAAAAGCCGAAGCCTTCAAATCAAGAGATGTAGCTGGTGCAGGTCTTCCAACAGAATGTCTGTCAAAACATCACAATAAATCAACATCAAAGAACGCAACACACAAGCAAATTCAATCGAAAACATAAAAAATACTCATAAGGTACCTAATCCCGAGCTGCAAATTAAGCATGAGCTCATAATTCTTATGTCCTTTAGAGATAGTTTGTCCTTGTTTCTTAGCAGGCTGTATTCTCAAATTCCCTAACGAAGACCTGTTATTACTCTCTGTACTGTTATTATCATCTAACTGAAGATAACCAGAACCATTACTCCTCAACTCCATTTCACCATTACTAGTCCTTCCATCGACAGACCTCCTCCTCGGCCTCTCACTGTTCTTAGTCCTATTCCCACTACTACTCTGCTCAGAAGCCCCGTACCAAACCGGCATCTTCTGAGAAGGCAAAACAGGTATTCTCTGACAAGTAGAAACCACACATTCAGTCAAATCAACATAAAACACTTGTTGTGGTTGCCAATCAAAATTCCCTGAAGTCGTGGAAGGGTAATAAGTCCCGTTCTGTTCTTTAGGATCTTTACTCCAAACTCCAACATAGAAACTCCCATCTGCCCAACGAAACGTCCCGTTCCCTTTAGGAGCAGAATCTTCCCAAGAACCATCGTAACGATTCCCATTGCTCCATATCATTGTTCCATTACCATTCATCATACCGTTTTTCCATTGACCAATGTAATGATTCTCGTTCTTCCATTGATACCTTCCATGTCCATCTTGTAACCCTCTTCTCCATTCTCCATCATAACAATCTCCGTTGACATAACTTTTTGTACCTTGTCCATGTCTTAGATTCATCACCCATGATCCTCTATACAAATCTCCAGACGAATCAATGTAAGTACCTAAAAACAAAAACAAAAAAAAGATATGATTTTTAGGATTTTCAACAACAAAAAATTTCAGATTTTGATTTTGTGGGGGTTGTTTGTTTGTGATTAGATTACCTTTGCCATCCATGTAACCGTTTTTGAAATCGCCTTCGTAAGTGGCACCACTAGGCCAACTAAAACGACCTTTGCCCATGGTTTTGCCACGGTGCCATTCTCCGACATACATACAACCATCGGTCCAAAGGTATTTGCCTTGTCCGTGAGGGAGGTTGTCTCTCCATTGTCCTGTGTAGAAATCTCCACTCGGTAAGGCCTTTTCCGCGTGGTATGTCTCTCCGTTTGGTCGGCTGTAATCGTCGGCGTCGTCTGCGTGTGCTACCGACATTTCTCTCTGTTTCTATACGTGTTTTGTTAGAAAAATTTCACTTCTTGTGTTTCACATTTTCTCATTCGTTTCTCCATTACCTCCTAAATTGTGTCTTGAAAATGGGGATCTAGGGTATGTCTTCAGAAATTATAAAATGATGATTTGAAGAGAGGGAAATGTAGTATAATAGCTGAGGAAGACGACGAGACAATAGAGAGAAAAAGAGAGAAGAGGATTGGTTTGTTTTGAAATGGCGTGAAAAGCGAAGAGAAACAGAAAAGAAAGAAGAAGAAGAGGAAGAGATGAGAAGAGAATCGGAAACGAAAAAAATGGGGGAATGAGGAATGTTTGTTGTTGAAATTTCGATGATGATGATTCGATAGAGAGAAGAGGAGGAGAAAATGGTTAATGGCCATTGTTATTGGAGCTCCGCTTTTGATTCCTAAAGCGACTACCAAACCAGACATCTGGAGGGACCCCTCTCAATATGCGACGTGGTTACCTTGTCAATGCCTACGTCATTTCTTTTTTCAACTTCCTTTTTATTTTTCCATAAATAAAAATGTGAACAAAAAAAACTCCCATGAAAACCAAATGCACCATCTTGTAATAATAGTTCTTTAATATAAATCTTCAATTTTGAAATTGATTGGGACAGTGTGAAACAAAAGTAACAAGTTTGTAGAGAACGAAACATGTATTTATATTATCTAGTCCAAGAAAATTGTTTTCTAAACTGGTTTGTCCAAGGAAATGTACTACATTTTCCGAGTTGTCATAAGAATTTACTTAGAATATGATTTTTTTGTAGAAGAAACCAAATTCATTATAAGAAAGAAAAAAAAAAGAAACTGTCCACCTGATACAAGTAAGAAGCCACACAGAGGTAATTGCAATCTCCAGTTAAACTCTATCCAAAGCATCACTCTGCGGCAACGCATCTTTGTTACTTCCAGGTACCACCAACCTTTCTGTTGCAAGTCTTTCCTCTAGAGCTCTTGCTCCTCTTTCTCTGCGATATCACATCTTTTATGTTATACAACAAGCTTTTGGCAAGATAGAGGAATGGTCAGTACTACTTGTTCTAAGAACTGAGTGGTCAAAATCATAAGAACTGAGGAATGAGCTAATTTTGTAGACATGAAGCTGGGGCTTTAAGCAAGATAATGGCATCCAAACTACCACTGAAGTAAGACAGGGAAGAGAGAAAACGTAAAAGTAAAGAATTTTACCTCCTCCTGGAAGCTTCAGCAGAATCAGAACCCGGTAATGGAGCACCGCTAGTAGAATAACCATGGTCTTCATTTGTGGTATTTGATCGTCCACACAGCATTCGGTGAAAGATCGAGGCTATAGGGTCAATTACCGGTCTGCATTTTATTGGGATACATGAACAGCACAAACAGCATGCGAGGAAAATATTAATCTGTGGGCAAAATCGAAAGTAGAGCTAAGAAAAGGAGAAACATTTCTTCACCTTACAACTTCAGGAAAGAAAGTAGAGAAGGCAAAGTCATCACTTGGATCACCTGTGAGCTTTGTTTCTGGTCTCGTCTGTAGGTATCTGAGGTATAACCATCCCATATATGTGCCAAAGATCAAAGTGGGAAGATATGCTGCTGAATCTTGTGTGAAAAAGCTTGAGGCTATTGACAAAATTAGCACAATAGAGGGCAACCACTGCACACAAAAACCAGAAGCAAGAATGTGAGAACCTCTTCGACTAACCAAAGTTAAGTAAGAAAAGGTCAACGCTTATCATTTCTTACTAAAAAGTAGAAAGCAAGAGATTACCTTTGCTTTTATCTTTAACAGCAAGACCTCCTGGTCAGGCATTATCTGTTTTATCCCAACAAGAAGGCCTGCCAAGACACCATGAAACCCTGCAAATGGCATATATCTAGCCAGGAGAAAAGAAAGAACACATTATTATACACTAATAAATAATGGAATATAAAAAAACACAGAGGAATAATCACTGTAAGGACTGAACTAAAACCAAGCAGGGGAACAAACGAGTTATAGCTACAGCTTAGAGGATTTCAAATTAATTTTTCAAAAGAAGTCATCCTTTTCATCTTTAAATTTATTCGTAAAATAAACAGGCAGAAACTTAGTATGTATAGGGTGGTAGAGTACTTACAGGTAAACTTCCAGCCGTGTTATGTAGTATAAGGCAATGGCTGTAACGAAGACACAGAGGTACGTAAGGAAGTTCACCACAAAGATGAACTTAAGGAACTCCTTAGAACCCCAGACAGGTTCCAGGAACTTTCCCATAAAGAGGAGAGAAACGGTGCTGAAGACAACCTGCAACGTTGCAAAAACAGTCAATCATGTATTCCAATTCTAGAGATCAGACATCTGGAATGAACAAGGAACAAGTTGAGGAAAGGAGAAATAAGAACATACCCCATATACTGACAGTTCAAAATATCCGCTTGTCACCAAATTCCAGCCAAAAGGAATAGTCCTATAATGAAGAGAATTAAGAAATGTAGCACGTCAGACACTTGCATTGCAATAACAGCTCACGCCTAAATTAAAGACTAATATCTGTGCAAGGAGCATAGCAGTATTCTCACACAGTAATCAAAACCCTTGTTCACATCTTTACTGATTTAACATATTGAAACACGAATGACCCCTACTTTCTTCATTCTAAAAGATCCAGAGTCAAACAGATCAAAATCCATTCAGTACTAAAATTGAAATATCCGCTAGTAATCAGATTCCAGCCAAAAGTAATAGTCCTACGAAGAAAGTTAACAAATGTAGCAAGCCAGAAACTACAACTGTAAAACTAGCTCAGGCCTAAACTATAGTATCATAGATGTTATGAAGGAGTCACTCTTATGACTAGGTTTCACAGTATGCAAGAAGCAATCACAATGATCTCATTGAAGAACAATTTCACATTCTTACTAATTTAACATACCGAAACCCTAGTGACCACTACTTTGTTCCAGCCACGAATTAGCAAATTAGTTTAACCGAAATCAAGCAAATGTGAGAGCATTACAAACTCAACTCAGTGGCAAACCCGTAAATAATCCGAGAACTGAGGAAGAAATGAAAGCGAAGTACCTCGCTGGAATCAGAGCAAGGTAACTGATGGTCGCCGGAATAAAGTGAACCACGACGTGTCCCACCACAAGCACCAGAGCAAGTCCTTTACAAAGCTTCGTGAAATTAGTGAACATACTCGCTCCCTGAATCAATGCCAGATCAAATCAGTTTTCCAAAAATCGAAACGGAGAAGATCTCGATTTCGTAGATCTGCTAGAGGAAGAAGCGTACCGGAGAGCTCATGTCGCCGGAGATCAGTGAGACTGTAACAAATCTGAGATCGTGACGATGGATCTCGTCGGTGAAGCTGAAACAAAACAAACCGGAGATTTGATTTTCTCCTTTCTTCTACAATTGGAAATTTATACTGATAAATAAATTGTACTAGACGTGTTACCGGAGACTCTTGTTGAGTCCGAGGGCCCATATCACATTTTTTTTTGCTTATTAAATTTGAGTAACAGTGAATCAACATCACAAATATTATTATAATTAGATTTTCGAAAGTAATTATCCATTTAATTCAGGCTAAATCTTGTAGCTTAACCATTTTTCTGTAACAATTTGCTTGGGTTAATGTATTTTAAGGTTTTCAGCATACGTCTTAATTAATCCGAAACATCACCAAAAGTAAAGGAAAGAAGACTAGAGGGCAAAAACTAAAATTAGGAAATATCCAAGAACTAAGTTTGTTATCATCATCTTCAGTTTAATGTCAAACTCCAGAAGCATTCATAAACTTGCATGGTTTCTTGCTCCACTGGTCCTAACTTTCTCAGTCTTTAAGTTTCTGCAGTATAAGAACGAAGAAAAATATGCATCAGTGACTAGTTTTTTTGCTTTGAAGGGGTAGCTTTTGTGAATTCATCATACCTCAATGTTCCATATCAGGAGACTCTGGATCCTTTAGCCACAAGAATAGTGACATGTGATCGATCAAGTCTTTAACCTCTTCCTTCGTTTTACCTTTCTCTGAACAGAACGCCTCAAGGATAGCATCTGAGCTTTCTCCAGATTCTTCAGCTGCATCAGTAGCTCCATCGTCAGCAGACCTGGACACCTTTGGGAATGGTGTAAACCCTCTCTGTTTCAACTCCTTCAGAAGATCAGTTATGATGGCATCTAGTGGTGGTGCTAGGACAGAACTGGACTGGCTTGGCAATGGTGTCGAGCTCTTAGTTGGTTTGTGCTAGTGTCGTCATTGTGTGTCGAGCTCTTAGTTGGTTTTCAACATAATTTTGGGAAAAGACTTTTAGATTTTTGTATTTATGTAAATCTTTCTTGTTTTTGTTTTTTTTTGTTTCTTTCTTTAGTTTGGTTGTTGTCGACCACCAGTAGAATGTGGATTCGAATCGAAGAATGCTACGTTTTGGATAGCTCCGACTACAGCAACACTCGCAGGGGACTGTAAAACATGGAGTAACACGCAAACCCAATTATGTTATGAATGTGAATCTTGCAAGATTGGAGTTTTCAAAGGGATAAGAAAAAGATGGAGGATTCTTCTTGTCTTCAATCTCCTTCTCATTCTACTCGTCGTTTTTCTTTACTCGTGTGGCTGCTGCGTGAGGAAGAACAATCGAGTTCCATGGAAGCGCCGGTTCCTTTAAAATTCCTTTCATCTTTTACTCCAAATCAAATTAATTAAATTCTTCATTTTTTCTTTCAAATCTTCTTAATTAGTTGATGTTTTAATGTTTATTGAAACGTGATACTTGGTTTGCTAATCCCTTTGGTTATATTCATGTGTGAATTAATGCATATATTAAAGGTTACTTAAGAATATGATTTGATCCTTTGCAATATATATAAATCACAAAGACTGTGAAAATGTCCTAAGAATAAATGTTTATTGTTTGGCCATATGTGTTTGGATACAAAAGTTGAAAAGAGTTACATATGAGGTTTAACACCTAAAGATGAAGCTGTAGGAGGGAAGAAACACTGAGAGCAAACACATTGTTGAAACATACACTGTACGATTTTACAGTCGAAACATATCTTCCTGCAAGCGTGATTGTTTCTGCAAGTCCCAACACGATTGGAATCTCCCACTTCTTGCATAACTCTTACGCTTCTTCCGGATGCTTTAGCTACCCACAAACCTACATTTATTCATATGACATTGGTTTGCATATCATCACTAGTATTGTGTATTAGTACTCAAAAATAGATATTGAATTTGTATACATGTCTTATATAGCAACTTACAGTGACTTTAGCTAAAGAAAAAAGTATAAAAAATCAACTAAGATTTCTTATAACAACATGGTAGAGCTCACTATCACTAACATGTTTCAGACAAAAAAATAGTGATGTATTTAACAGTTGAGAGATGGACTCACATGAAAGAGACAACAGAAGGGCGAGAAGAACTACTTTGTTAAACACAACTTTCTCCATTGTTATAAAAAAAAATTTCTTTCTTTCTTTTTGTTCTAGATGTAAAGATGATTTTGATTCTTACTCTAGACGTGTGGATATATATACATGAATATTACAACGGCAGGTTCAAAGCACGAGTCTCCTGAAGATTTCTTACCAATTTAGATGATCATTTTTGGTTATAGAACTCCCATTATTGGAAGAAAGTCTTCGTACAGCTTGAAAACAAATTCAGATATTCGAATAATAATTTAGATACTATATACATAACTACTATAAATTGATTTATCCATTCCTAAATTTAAGAGTAAAAACTAAAAAGTATTGTAAATGTGTATATTACCTTTACAATCGACAAAATGACAACTCGCAATAATCTGGTTTGGTGTCATTGACACATTTACAGCTCGGTACAAACCGCTATACTATCAGTCTGGTCACTTACCATTTTTTGCTTTTTGTTCGATAATTTGAAACCCAAATTAAACAAGAAATGGAATTGTGAAACTAATCAA
>OVAP01000137.1:22889-46210 GCA_900406295.1 Aurinia saxatilis | reverse complement strand
TTCCCCCCCCCCCCCCCCCCCAAAAAGCTCAAATAATATGATTGACAACAAAAAAAACTTAAGAAATGAAAAACAATACACATTAATTTGATATCAAAAAGATATTAATTTCTATAACATTATCAATAAGGATTATTATTTGGGATGCAATTACATTTAAAAAAATAATTAATAAGAACACCTTCACCACTCTCTTGCTTCAATTAATTAAAATGTCTTAAAGATGTTGACCCAAGACAGAGATGAAGAGCTTGTTCTGTTCCTTGAGCTGCGTCATCGCGAGAAAGGTCACCGAGTTTCCTATATACATCAACATGCAATTGTAATGAATGTGTCTTTGGATTTTTATTTTCTTTTTGTGTTCTGTTTTCTACAGAATCCGATCATAATAATAAGAGTAGTACCACGACGATGTCTTCTCAAGGATACACTTACCGGAGAACTGCTGCAGATAACTTCTTGTACTCTGAAAACGAGAAGTCCGATTACGATTGGTAATGTTTCTTCCCTCTTCATTTAAGATTATGATTTGTAAAAATGATGATCATAATTTTAAAAAAGTGGTTGTAAATTTCATGGGGTGTAATATGAAATGATCTAATCTTGTGTTCAACTAATTTTGAGTTTGTAAGCATTCTAATAAATTCTCATTAGCTATATGGTTTTAATGTTGTTATGCACCAATTCTCATTAGTTTGGTTTAACATAATCGGTTCTTTTGTATTGCTATTAATTGTTTCTTAACGTTCAGGCTGGTTACACCACCAGGCTCACCAAGTAAAAGCCAAATGAACCAACTCGATACTAACCCGATGGATCTTATAACGCTGGTACGAACTAAATATGTCTTGCCAATTTGTATGTGTGCCTGAATATGCATTTTACTCCATGATGGTTTCTATCTATAGTTAGGGAGCTGCCTCGAAGAAGAGAGCGACAACATATCATCCAAAAGCCAAACGATCGGTCTCAAACGACCCTCGTCCTCTTATAGTTCAAGGACAACGAGTAGACCTTCCACACCAACCAAAAGGTCAACCGCGCCAACTTCACGTATTACCTCAACTAGTAACATAAGATCGACGAGCAGGCCTTCTACGCCAACTAATAGGCCTTCTAGCAGCTCTGGAACCTCTCGCGCTACCTCAATAGCTTCGCGTGTGACCTTAACATCGTCCTCTACTAATAGCTCGAGATCAACAAGCAGGGCTTCTACACCTACCAAAAGGCCTTCTTCTAGCTCTGGTACCTCAATAGCTATGCGTGTGACCGAGGCTAGATCAATAAGTAGACCTTCTACACCAACCAATAGACCACCTTCTAGCTCTGGAACCTCTCGTACTAACTTAACTTCTTCACGTGTAACCCCGTCCTCAAGATCAACAAGCAGACCTTCTACACCAACCAGTAGGCCTACTAGCTCTGGAACCTCACGTGCTAACTTAACAGCTGCACGTACCACCACCGGTTCAGCCACATCTACTCGTTCCAATACCCGACCAATGACGGCACCTAGTCCAAAACCGGGATCACGGACAAGTACTCCAACACGCCGGCCATCAACTCCGACCGGTTTATCAACTGGATTGAAGAGTAAACCAACTAAACCCACCAGTATACCAGCTCCTTCTCCAATATTGAGATCAAGGCCATGGGAACCTTACGATATGCCTGGTTTCTCTCAAGAAGCACCGTCGAATCTCAGGACAACGTTACCCGATAGACCACAAACCGCTTCAAGCCGCGGAACCAGAGCATCTGGAGCATCTAGTGCTTCTAGTTCAAGATCAACGTCCATAGAACCCGTTGTTGGAAGAAGACAGTCTTGTTCCCCATCAAGAAACCGAGCTCCGATTCGAAACACAAAGGGAGCTGGTGGTCCTTTGGTTCGTGGAAGACCAGCAAAGACTAGTACCGAGGATGGCGGGTTGAGTCCTGTGGCTATAGGGACTCAAAAGGTCGAAAGAGTTGTGAGTACTAGAAAACTTGCTCCACCTCGACTGACAGAAAACCGAGGCTCCTCCACTGGTTTTGGTAGAAATCTATCACAAAGCTCCATTGATATGGCCTTGAGACATTTGGTACGTTAAACATATCAGAGACTATATCCTAATGTTACAATCTTATAAAATAACCGAAATCGCTAGATAGTAAGATTAGAGAAACTATAGCAAAAATACGGAAAATATATCATATAAATGGACAATCTTTGATTTCTATATCGTTTAGAGAATCTAATTGTTTGTGCTAATATCGTCATTATGTCACACATTCAAGTCCGGATCTTCTTAGTACTTTGTTTCCAATTAATGTTATAATGGTCGGTCTCTGTATATGTTAATAGGGTGTTAAAAGAGGAAGCATGACAGGCAATTTGCGACCGCAAGCCACAAAAGTTCCAGCAAGTTCAATGTATAGTCTAAGATCATCACTAACAAGTAGCAACCGGCCAGTGAGCAGCAGTGGGAGCTCGGAATCAAGTATCAACATTTTGTGCTTAGACGGTAGCGACGATAATCTCAGTGACATAAGCTACTCTTAAGAGTTACAAAACCTCTTAGAGAATGGCCATAAATTTTTGGTTTATGTATTGATTTTTGGTTAAGAAGGCAATTTGTTTTGCAATACACAAAAACTATTGGTAATAATGATGATGATACTGATCGTATTTGACAATTATAAAAAATAATAAAGACATTAAAACTTTATTGAATTAATTATTTTTTAGTATATGGTCACACAATATTCATATGTCCTACATACGTAACGACCTTACAATAAAAAATTATGTGTATGCAACGGCCTTTGACTCGTTAGCAGTCAATTTACCAAAATAGCCTTCCTTGCATTTTAGCTGAGCTCTTTACTTTGAAAAATCATAACTCTTCACCCAAAACTTCCGGATTAGAGCCAGAACAACCCTTAACCATAAAAAATTCATATACAAAAAAACTTTATACAAACAATTAATTTAATTTAAACATCTGAAACTGAAATTATCCTAAAAATGGAACTTATCTGTTTTAATTGAAGAAATTATTATGCTTACAAGGTTTGTGTCTATTTAGAAAATAAAAAAACAGTTGGGGTTTAATCGTGAGAAAGGAAATAACATTTGGGTAATTCATGTAATTTTCTCGAAGAAATAAACCTTTGTTAAAACCTCTCATCTTCTTCTTCTTCATCTTCTTCCTCAAGACGCTCTCAAAAACTCAAAATCGCAGAGATTTTGGGTGTGTAAGAGTCGTCTTCTTCAAGCGAGTTTCGGTGTTGGATGATCGCGATTTCGATTTCGTCTTCACAATTCTCAGGTACGATTCTTCTTACTTTAAAGCTTTCGTTGTGACGAAGAAGCAAAATGTTAGGTTTTTGGAATTGATTCGTGACTTTATTTTAGGGTTTATACAAAGAAACGGAGACTAAGAGATTGTTATTTTACATTTACAGGTTTTTTGGTTTTGGGGATTTATACAAAAGCGATCAGCTTTTTTAGCTTGAGAAATGGTAATGTATCATTTTCTTAGGATTTGTAAAATGGAATTTATGGAGATTGATAACACTTTTGATGTGATGTTTGTGAAGGAGCAACATTCAGCTAGTGGTGATGATAATGACAACGATATGAATTGGAATACTGATGATGAGATTGATAACTTTGTATCTTCTCCATGTTCTTCATCTTCAGTTATACCGGTTGGTGTTATTAAGAGTTTTGTAACTTTGTTTTCAGTATATAAGGGATTAGAGACAGGGAATATGACTGATGTGGATTTTGGTGTTAACATCATCAGATAAACTTAGTTGAGACGGGAATTTTTGATGAGGCAGTAGCGAGGTTTACCGAGATGGGATTTCCGTTAGAATTGATTGTTAGAGCAATCAAGGAAACCAAAGGTGAGCCTCATTTCTTAAAGTGTGTTGTTTATGTATGAGATATTCTTATCGTTTGATCTGTCTGTTAATGATATTATGCAGGAGTAAGTTCGGATCCCGAAGTGATATTTGAAACTCTGGTTAAGTTTTCAGAGGATGAAGACATCAATATTACCTTATCAAGTGATGATAACAATGATGACAATCTTTATGCAGACCTATTTTCCTCAGACGAAGAGGTATGTATATACACTGTTTTAAAACTTTTTTTTAACCATTCTATTAGTTTCTATGCATTTACAATATCAGATTTGGCAGCGGTAAATTGTATACCTTATCTAACATGTTCTCTTGATAAATGGCAGAATGAACAAAACTCCCATGAAGATAGTAGATTGCACTTTTTGATCAAAATGGAGTATTCGAGGGAGGAGGCATTGGTAGCTTTAGAGAGATGTGGTAGTGTCTCGTTTATTGTTTTTTTTCTTCTCATGAACATTATTCAAGTGGCTTCTCAATTTTTTCAGGAGAAAATGCAAGTGTGGGAGACGTTGTAGACTTCATCTGTGCTGCTCAGATGGCACGACAGTTTGATGAATTTTTTGAAGTTCCCCATGAAGTAAAGGTAATAAGCTCAAGTCTCTGTAGAACTTAAGACATCCATGAAGCTACGTTTCTGGACACTGTTACTATTTGTGGGCCAAGCAGAGGAAATTACAGAAAATAAGGCACTGCTATCCTTAATAATGCAGTTTTGCACCTTGTTCTTAGTAAATCAACTGTTTGAAAGTGTCTTTTTCTACTGTGCAGCGGACTAACAGCGTGAAGAGACAAGTATACAATGAGCCGCCGAAAAGGAGAAAGCCGAATACTTCCATGGCTGGGGATGATGAGCTCATACGTTTACCAAATCCAATGATTGGGTTTGGTTTGCCTAATCAACCTGGACTTATGTCGCAGAGACCAGTACCTATTCCAGAATGTGTTCGTGGGCCGCCCTACTTTTATTATGAGAACGTGGCTATGGCTCCTAAGGGGGTTTGGGCCGCAATATCCCGCCATTTATACAATATCGTGCCAGAATTCGTTGATTCCAAACACCTCTGTGCCGCAGCCAGGAAAAGAGGTTACATTCATAACCTCCCAATCAAGGACAGGTTCCAAATTCATCCTTTACCGCACTCCACTGTACAAGAAGCCTTTCCCTCAATGAAAAGATGGTGGCCTAGTTGGGATAAGAGAAAGAAGCTTAACTGTCTATTGACTTGTATTGGAAGTGCTCAACTCACAAAAAGAATACGTGATGAGCTTGAGAAATATGGTGAGGAGCCACCCGAACGTGTGCAAATTGCTGTTATCAATCAATGCAAAAAATGGAATCTGGTTTGGGTTGGTAAGAACAAGGTTGCTCCGCTTGATCCAGTTGAGATGGAGAATCTATTAGGTTTCCCAAAAGACCATACTCGGGGAGGTGGTATAACTAGCACTGATCGTTACAAGTCTCTTGGAAACTCATTTCAGGTATTTGCTTCTAAACTTATCATTTCAGTTCTGGTTTTGAAGTCTTTTGGCTGACACTGCCTCTAAACTTCTGTTTTTCCGTAGGTTGACACTGTTGCCTATCATCTATCCGTGCTGAAGCCTTTGTTCCCGAAAGGAATAAACGTTCTGTCACTCTTCACGGGAATTGGTGGTGGAGAAGTTGCGCTTTATCGCCTGAAAATCCCAATGAAGCTCGTAGTTTCTGTGGAAATTTCAGAAGCGAACCAGAATGTTTTGAGGAGTTTTTGGGAGCAAACGAACCAAACAGGCCAACTGATAGAGTTTAGAGACGTTAAAAAGTTAGACAGGCACAAGATTGAACAGCTTATGGACCAGTTTGGTGGTTTTGATTTGGTGATTGGTGGAAGCCCCTGCAATAACCTGGCGGGAGGCAATAGGCATAGTCGGAATGGACTCGAGGGAGAACAGTCATCTCTATTCTATGATTACTGTCGCATTTTGAATGCTGTTCGCGACAAAGCAGCAAGAATGAGGAGATGAAATAGCTGCTTCCATCTCTTTGGTAAGTATTTCTGAATTCAAATTTGCTTATTGCAGATCCTTTTTGGATTTTGGTTTGGTCGTGTTTCCTAGTCTAGTTGAGTGTATGGTTGAGGATAATGTTGATTAGCTTTGGTGTTTCTGGAAGCTAATAATGAGAACTCATCTTCTTGGGTCAGTGGGTTTACTGATTCTGTTAATCTTTGCGTCACATACATGCAGTGTCTTTGTATGCATAAAGCCTTTTAACCAGTTTTGAATTATGTGTATCACAAATGCTTTGAGTAGTTTTACACAGATGTTTCTTGACTTGTGAGTAGAAACATGTAGTTCTCGAGCTATCCGTTAGTGTTTGGTTTACATGGTCCCTACTTGGACATTTTCTTGCCATTACTACTAAGAGTTGTTAAGTTTTGAAACATTTTAGCTAGTTTACACTGGTTGTAGCTAAACTACTAGAGGTCTTATATGCTAAAGGAACATTTGGTGGTCTTATTGCAGAAACTGCATAGCCGTATTAGAAGCTTGGAAGGGAGAAGCCAACTTATAACCAAGAGGACAAGAAAGAGAATCAAGTGGGAAGTAGCATCAACAAAGATGATAAGTACACAATCATCACCAAATGGGAGAGAAATTGATACAATGTGATACTCTTTGGCTATTCTTGTAAAAGAAAAAAAGGCATCTGTCTATTCGTCTTATGACTCTTTAAGGAAGAACCATAACCCAAAATTCGATTTTGTATTTGGCAAAGTTTGTCTTTGACACCAGAACAAATGATACTAGCCAAATAGTACCAACCACACTAATAATATGGTTGATGATAATGTTTATCTATTGATTTTTGGTTAAGAGGCAATTGGTTTTGCAAAAAACAAAAACTATTGGTAATAATGATGATACAGATTGTATTTTGACAATTTGACATGACAAATATAAATCAACAAATGTCATATCATATGATCAGAATATGAACGGCTCAGATACGATTCTCATAGAAACTGCATAACGCATCTTCCGCCACGTGTTTACAAATATCAGGTTTTCCCGTAATTTACTTAAAATCGATGTCTTAAAAATCAAACGCCAAACATCTCTCCGCGTATAAATATCTGAAGTTAGTCTCATGTCGCAGAAGAACAATTTTAGGGACCCAGAAGAAGAAAAACCCTCAAAAATCAAAAGTAGCCAAATAGAGAAGAAGACGAAGAAGAAGAATTTCACTTCGAATTGACGAATTTTTCCGATGAGTCGTATAGGTCACAAATCTGTGGTTTATCACGGAGAGTTACGATTAGGTGAACTCGATGTGAATCAAGTATCATCAGGTAACGAATTTAGGTTTCCGAACGACGAGATTCGAATCCATCACATTTCTCCTGGTGGTGAGAGATGTCCTCCGCTCGCGATTCTTCAGACGATTGCTTCGTTCTCCGTTAGATGTAAGCTTGAATCGTCGGCTCCTGTTAAACCTCCCGAGTTAATGCATCTTCACGCCGTCTGTTTCCATGAATTGAAGGTAACAAACCTCGTTTAGGTGAAAATGACGATTTCGTTTGATTTAGAGATGTTTCGGATTCATAGGAGTGTGATTTGATTTAGTAGCTTGAATTTTGATTTAGATGTTGGTAGGAATGATTCGGTAGCTTGAGTTTTGATTTAGATGTTTCAGATTCGTAGAAGTGATTCCGTAGGTTGAAATTCTGATTTAGATTTTGGTAGGAGTGATTTGGTATCGTGAAATGACGATTTAGTTTGATTTCGAATTGAATAAGAGTTGGATTTGGGTTTTGTGATTTTACAGACTGCTGTGGTATTGCTTGGAGATGAGGAGATACATTTAGTAGCTATGCCGAGTAAAGAGAAGAAGTTCCCGTGTTTTTGGTGTTTCTCAGTGCCTTTGGGACTTTATGATTCGTGTTTAAGGATGTTGAACACTCGGTGTTTATCGATTGTGTTTGATCTTGATGAGACTTTGATTGTTGCGAATACTATGAAGTCGTTTGAGGATAGAATCGAAGCGCTTAGAGGTTGGATTTCGAGAGAGATGGATCCTGTGAGGGCAAACGGAATGGCTGCGGAGTTGAAGAGGTATATGGATGATAGGATGTTGCTGAAGCAGTATATTGATAATGACCATGCATTTGATAACGGAGTTTTGATTAAGGCCCAACCTGAGGAGGTTCGACCGACTTTTGATGGCGTCGAGAAAAAAGTTTATAGACCTGTGATTAGGTTGCCGGAAAAGAATATTGTGCTTACTCGGATTAATCCAGAGGTTAAAGGATCTATCTCTGTTGTGGTTGTATTTCATTTCATCTTATCTGATTGTTTGGGCTTAGTTTTTTTGGGTATGTGATAAATATACATGAGTAGTCTAGTTGGAACTTAACGAATTTTTGTTACTCTTGGGTTATCTCTGATGCAGATCCGTGACACTAGTGTGCTTGTAAAACTGAGACCAGCGTGGGAGGAGCTAAGAAGCTATTTGACTGCAAAAGCTAGGAAACGTTTTGAAGTTTATGTTTGTACTATGGCTGAAAGGGACTATGCTTTGGAAATGTGGAGACTTCTTGATCCAGAAGCACACTTGATAAGTCTCAAGGAGCTTCGAGATCGTATTGTATGCGTCAAACCAGGTCAAATCCATCTCTGGCTTCGTTCATACCCTTGATCTCGGTTTTGATACACATTCACCATGTTGCCACTAGTATAGCTTTCTTAGTTTAGTTTACTTATCCTTTAATGAAAATATTTTGATTTATTTCTTCCTCTTTGCATAACAGACGCCAAAAAATCATTGTTAACAGTCTTCAGTGGTGGTGTTTGCCACCCGAAAATGGCTATGGTCATTGATGACCGTATTAAGGTTTGGGAGGATAAGGATCAACCACGAGTTCATGTTGTTCCTGCTTATCTTCCGTATTATGCTCCACAGGCTGAGGCATGTTGTTGCTCTTGCATTAAGCTACAAATTAAATACTGTATCGCTTAAATTTCCATGTGGGTCTAACCATTTTCTTTGTCCCATTTATCAGACAGCCCTTATCGTTCCAATTCTCTGTGTAGCAAGAAATGTTGCATGCAATGTCAGAGGTTACTTTTTCAAGTAAGTTTTCTTTGTTCTTTGTTTGTGTAATGAGTTCATGCTGGTTTTTCTTACTATTTCTGGAAATTTATGACAGGGAATTTGATGAGAGTTTAATGAGTAGTATATCTTTGGTTTACTATGAAGATGATGTAGAGAAATTACCTCCATCACCGGATGTGAGCAATTATGTTGTTATAGAGGTAAGTTTAGCTAGAACGTATTGCACAGAAATATGTCCCATCTACAATATGCAATCTAGCTACATTTGTCTTCAGGATCCTGGCTTGGCCGCAAATGGAAATATAAATGCTCCTCCGATTGTCGAAGGAATGTGTGGAGGTGAAGTGGAACACAGACTAAACCAAGCGGTCAGCAAAACAATCGCAGAAAAATAGATACATAATTGAACATCTTTTTTATCGGTTATAGTTTAATTTTCTGTTGACTTTTTGTTTCTGGGTATGAGAAGGCTGCAGCTGATTCTTCTACTCTTCCTGCAACAAGTAACGCTGAACAGAAACCTGAAACTCCTAAGCCGCATATAGCAGTTATACCAAATACCGCTAGCACGGCAACTGCAACCGCATTGTTACCTTCTCATAGTATGAACGTTTGACTTAATGAATCTGAATTTTTAACTTGGAATAGTTATCTTGCATGTTCACGTTTTTTCCCCTGACATTCTCTTTTGGGCTCAATCATAATCCAGAACCTAGTTTGCTTGGAGCTCCTAGACGGGATGGCTTCCCTTTTTCTGATGGTGGAAGACCCCTTATGATGAGACCTGGTGTAGATATAAGAAACCAAAGCTTCAATCAACCGCCTATTCTGGCTAGAATTCCTATGCAGCCACCTTCGTCTTCTATACATTCTCAGGGTGGTTGGTTGGTAGATGAAGAAGTTAGACCTCCTCTTCCTGGTCGACCTTCAGGAGGTTATCCAAATCAATTTTCTCATGGTATACAAGGTTCTGCTCCTGTTGGTTCATTTTCACACCCATCCCAAGAGGTTAGTTTTGCATTTTAAGTATACCTCTTTCGACATCATAAGTCTGCTATCCACGGCTCTGAGAGTTTCTTCCTTGCAGGTGTGTATGGATGAGGACCTGAAAAGGCAAATTCCTTCACGTCCAACAACAGGTACTTTCTAGTTTCAACCACGTGCTACTAAGATGGATAGTCAATCACTGAGTTTCTAATATACTACATGAAGCTTTTTTTAGCGTACCATTCTAAAGCTACATTAGGATAGGATAATTATTGATTTTGCCATCTGATGTATTATCTTTTTGCTGAATCTGTCCTATCTACTGAATAAAGTGAACTATAATTCGATGCCTTTTAACAGAGCACTTGTTCAAACTATTTGCAGAAGGTGTAATATCCCAGAATCATGTGGCGTCAAATGGTAGAGATCATACAGATGGTGGAAAGAGTAATGGCGGGCAACCTCATTTATATGTCAGTGCGCTACAAGAAATTGGAAAGAGATGCGGTTCAAAGGTATACACTATATTTATTTACATAACAACGTACGTTATTGCTTGGTCTCCTTTCATTGAATCTGAGTAATTTTTGTACGACTCTTCAGGTGGAGTTTAGGACTGTGATGAGCACCAACAAGGAGTTACAATTTTCAGTTGAGGTCAGCTAGAAACTGTTCCTAGCTTTTTGATCTGTCCTAGTTTGTTAATTACCAAAGTCACCTTGTCAAATTATAATCTCTTTTACTGATTGTTGTTGTTAATTTTGGCATAGGTTTTCTTCACGGGTGAAAAGATAGCCACTGGGATGGCAAAAACTTTGAAAAATGCAAATCAACAAGCAGCTGAGAATGCTCTTCGAAGTTTAGCTGGTAAAACTTCTTCATTCGATCTATTAACCACTAAATTAAGTCTCCAGATTGTTCTTAGCCTTTTGAGTACTCTGCACATTTTTTGATAAGTGAATTTTCTTTTGTGTTGCTTTCGGCAGAAAAATATGTAGCACATGTCTCACTTAATTCTGGAGAAAAGGAGAAAGAACCCGGAAATGATAATGGGTTTTTGTGGGATAGCAGTGAAGCTGTATCAAACGAAGGACATGAAGCAGAAGCACCTAAAGAAAACATGTCAGAGTCGTGAGTTTTGTCAGAAATGCGAAATTTAGATGATGGGAGAAGAAGATAAAGGTAAGTGTTATTCCTTACCAATGTGAGAGAAAGAGATCACATTATATCTTATGTAAGTGTCCCAAATAAGGGACTTTTTGATGGTTAATATAGCCTTCCTCTAGGAGCCGGGTCTCGAGGTTTTGAGAAGCCAAGTATGGGACCTTGTAGTACCTAAGCTCCACATAATCTAGGCTTTCGTATAGTGATTGTATAGTTTTAGTGTAAGTTGATGATTTTATCTATTGTTGGAGTAATCTAGTTTGCAACAACGCACATACTCCCCTTAATTTTTCTAATTACGTTTTGTATCAACTTATGTTTTGAGTTCGCTTGTTTTCTACAGAGTCGTTTTCAATTTGATTACAGTCATTTACTAGCAATAGATGAATTTTGACTTCAAATCTGATTAGCTGAATAGCAAATGTTATGTAATATTGCGGTTATATAATGGGTTTCTAAAGCATAAGCTTATCGAGGTGTATAGAACATGTAAATTTGTAGCAAGAACTTGAAATTCTAAAAAGGTAAAGAACATGTAAATTTTGACTTCAAATCTTATTAGCTGAAACTAGTATTTCCATTCCGTCATTTCGCAAATTAATGATATTTCAGCGATTTCATATTTTATAATCACAACATATTTTTAAGTCATTGACCAATTATTTTTAAAAATGTTAAAAATAACTCGTATTCTTTTTTCGGTCAAGTATAACTCGTTTTCAAAATGTTAAACTTAGATCTCCCAAGAGTCCAAAGAGACTACACTTAGCTTCTCTTTCACAATCACTAAGATCTTTTGTCAAATCAATGTTTCTCAGGAAACAAAACAGCGGGGAAAAAAGAAAAAAGAAAAATCAAAATCAAAATGTCAATAAGAGAACTAAAATATATAATTCTTGAATTACATGGAGAATTGGATCAAATATACAGAAACATGATACATCCTATGTACTCAAGACCAACACTCTCATTTTGTCTTTCTCTACCAAAACCATTTGATCATGTCTAATTGTATATACACACAAAACAAGACCACATGCTTCAGTCTACTCTCTCAATTCTCATATGTAAAGATGAGTAGAGAAGAAGAAAGTCTCACACCTTTCAAGACAGTTTTTGACTATCTGTCTAGAGGCTCCTTTGCCAATAAATGTATACGCTCAAAAAACTTTCACTGGATTTAGAAAAGTCTGAAATTGCTTAGAAGCTTGGAAAGTGTTCTTCGTCCCCATTGGATGTCATTCTCTAAAACCACATTAGGCGTTTCAAGCGGCTCTTCCTGCTGCATCTCTTCCTCTTCCTCTTCCTCGGATACATTGTAATCCCTCTGCTCTATATTGTTCACTTCTTCTTGCTCTGAGTTCTCGAATACTGAAATCGCTTTTACTTTTCCTTTCTCGTTTCTTTTTTCTCTGCTCTCTTGCTTCTTATCTACCTGCAAATTGATTCTCCATTCATTAAAAACACAATAAGAGCAGTTTCAGATAACTGTACTGTTCTTAACTTATTAATCCTAAATGTTCTACTCATACAACTAGCTTCAAGCCATAGTTAAAGAGAATTCTTTTATGAGCTGGATCAATAAAAATACATAGTAACGATTAATAAGAACTGTCTTATTCGATAAACAAACGCATGTCCTAAAGCATCAATATGCAAAGATATTCATTATTATCTGCAGCTGAGTGTATAACAGCAGCTCTAAGGATTTATGAAACGACAATGTACATAGCATAACCATGTACACAAAGGTTTTACTGAGAAACAGGAAAATGAAACTGCAAACTTGTCAGGTTATATTACCTCCAGGAACGTTTTGGCTTTACCTTCATTAATCACTTCCCCTGACACATGAGGGCTGGGTTCACTCATTTCTTCATTTTCCAAATCAGACATGGGAATCAATCCAGGGACCAAAACTGGAGCTTCTTCCTCACTAAACATAGCTTCTGTGGTCACATTTCCCTCCCGAGCAGTCAAAGCTCCATTCGAAGCTTCCATAATTTTCTCTCCCTCGGACTCATCACTTACATATCCTGCATTCCCCACAACCACTACTGAAGGGTCTTTTTCTACAGCACTAAGCACTTCATCCTCCTCTTCTGCCTCGTTTAACAAAACATCGGTATTAACCTTCATGCTTTGTTGTGGCTGTGTGGCAACTATAGGCATAGACTGATTCTCTTCTTGATTGATTGGCACAAAATCTTCCTCGATCATCATTTGAAGATCAGCATTTTCCCAATCTTCACATACTCTAATTATCTTATTACTTTCCCACGTCTCAATACCTCGATTTGGACCAGGTTGCCACAAGAACTCCCCTGTCTTTGCCTTTAATATAAACTTAAACTCAACCAGTCTCCCAACAGGCAAATCCTAACCATAAAGAAACCACATCAGAGTAAGCTAACACATCCAAGTATATCTAAATAAGAACATCCAATTTATAACATACCAAATCTATAGTCCAAACATGCCCATCTGACCAATTCATTGGTAAAGCAGTTTCAGGATTCCATAGTCCACCAAACACAGAATCATCACCAAGTATGTAAAAATGTTCACCAAACACACACTCTTTCTGCATCTGGAACCTTACACGAACAGTTTTTCTAGAAGCTGCAATATTATATTACCAAATGATTAAATTCAGAAATTTTTAAAAAAAAAAAAAAAAATCGCAAATGATTTATGAAGATGTATATAGAAACTTACAATTTTCTACACCTTCAAGTTCTGGAGATTCTACGTTCACCTATAAGAAAACAAAAATTTAAGAACACAATTAGACAAAATTCGAAAAGACAAACATGTGTTATTACAAAGAACAGAGACAAGAATGTGTTTTTATTATTACCTGTGAGACATCAATCGAAGAAGACCAAAGTGGAACCGGTTTAAAAGTCCTGGTCTGAACAGAATGTAAACGCAAGAACTTGAGATGATGAAATGTTTTTCTAGGAACAGAAGAGAGAATCTCAGTTGTTCCATAACGGAAATGAAAATCTTCGAGGATGATTTTGGTTGTGGAGGAGGAAGAAGAAGAAGAAGTTAGGGTTCCAAATCCAATCATCATCATCTTCATCATCAAGAATCTGTTTTTTTTTTTTTTGTTCTGTTTCGTTTTTTTGTGTGAGTGAGAATAAAAGGCAAATGTTACTGTATTAGGACAAAAGCAAAGTGTAATAAATCCACGTGGCGAGGTTAGTGTAGTGCATTGGGTTTTGTCTTAAACTGACAGGTCGGTGGCTCACCCGCATTAAATTTGTGCCGTTAGATTTACGTGATTGGTTCCCCACGTGATCGATCGTTAACGAACTCCAATAAGGCCCGTTCATTAGGCTTTACTAGCTACCGAATTACAACAATCCATGGGCCAATAAGGCCCATTCGTTGCATTAACTTTGGAGAACCTAAAATACTGGGAAAAAAAAAATGTTTGATGTTAAAGACATCAAACTAGGAATAAGAAGGTTACAGTAAACCTTCTTTGTTGCTCCTCAGTTTTTTATTAATCACCTTCTTTCTTTCTTCCTTCTTGCAGTTGTAGTTGTTTTTTTTTTTGATAACCGTGGGCATCCCAAAAGCTTTCTAGGTCCAAAGACTAATTCCACGAGGCCCTGATTCCTTTTCGCGCTGAAAAACCAGCGGCCGGGTGGCCAAGTGGATTCCAGCTGGAGCCCATTTACCACTAGACCAAAGACACTTGGTTACTTGTAGTTGTTGAGCAAGTATATTATCAATTAATAATAATGCATGAGATTTATAATAATGTAATGCATGTTTCTCCTTAGTGTGCTTTTCAGTTGTCATGGTCTAAATGCTTACGTACCTTGACGAGTCATGTGAAGCAAATTGATTATGCTCGGACCATTCAATTTTCTTTATAAATTACAGAAAGAGAACCAATATAATTAAAACAAAATTGTGTTGATTGTTGATTCATAAACCAAAAATTATAAATTTTTCAATTTAGCTTCTTCCCTATACAAAAAATTCTCTCTAAGCAAAATGAATTACTTTGTAAAATCACACGTCTCTTGTTCGACCTCTTAATATCAAAATGTCTATGTTTTCTTTTTCAAAATTTTGTAGTCAACCAAATGAATAGCAGCATTATTTGTTCGGTAGAATATTAAATCCAACAAACACGGTTTAATTAGTATTATAAAATAAAAGTCTTATCAAATCTAGAAGTTTAATAGCTTGAAAGTTTGTCTATAAGAAAATTAGTAGTTAATAAACCGTTAAGCAGATATGTCTCTCTTCCGTGAATCATTTCGCAACAACAAATTAAAATACTATAGTTTATCCAATTAAAAAAGCAATATCATATTCGACGTTGTTATAAAAAAACAAAATTATATATCATATAATATGAATAATGTTACATATACATTTTAAACAATTCTTGAATAGTGTTAAGGATATGACCAGAGTTCTAAACAAAAGAAAAAAACCCAAAAATGAAAGGAACAGCTTAACAAGATAGATAATTAAGCAATAATAAAAGGACTTTTAAAATTTGCAGAAATGTCATCAATACTATTAAAAGAAAAAAATCATGAGAAAAAGTGTTAACAAATTATGACCCAATAAAATGCATCCACATCCAAACTGTTTCTAAAGCTAATCAAAATTAGTCACCATTTAGAAATTAAAATTTTATAATGCTACACTCAATATTTGTTTTTGTATATATAAAAAAAATTATATTGAACATGCATTATGTGAAATTTATCACCTAGTTTTATCCAATTTGAAAGATATTATCAAGGAAATGTATTTATAAAATATTAATTATACCAAAATAATATTTTTTCTGACCCCCACAAATTAATATATCCACTAGTCTACGTCGAGGTCTTAATTTTTCAAAACTAGACAGCCTCCAAAGCAAGAACACGTACGGTGAAAACAAGAAACAGAACACACACATAGAAACTGAAATGGTCTCTTTCTAATCTTTTTTTCTCTTCTTCTCATTCAGAACATTTCAGTTTTTTGTAATCATGGATCATCATGATATAGAGAAGAGAGGTGATCACAGAAGACTAAACCAATCATCATTTTTCACCGCTTTCACGATCAGTCTCTTAACTCTGATCATGGTTACAACCTTGGTTCTAATGTCTAACTTCTCGATGCAACCGCGTAGAGATTTCTCCGAGGTGAAGATAGAGATCAAGAGAGTGATTCCACACTTACCTATGAGCGGCAAAAGCAATAATCCAACACAAGTGACGCTGCCTTCTCCTAACAAGAAGCTCCAAGTTCTTGAGATGTTCAAAGGAAATAACTTGTCTGGAAAGTTTCCAAAAAGGGTAAGTGAGTTTATCAATGATGGATGTGAAGTCAACTTTATCATGACATGGATATCATCAGTAGAGTCTTTTGGTAAAAGGGAGTTTTTAGCTATTGAAAGTGTCTTCAAGTCTCATCCTAAAGGTTGCTTGGTGATCCTATCTTCAACATTAGATTCTCCTAAAGGTTACAAAACATTGAAACCGTTTCTTGATCGTGGCTACAAAGTTCTTGCAATCACACCGGATTTGCCTTTTCTACTCAAAGGAACCGCGGGAGAGTCATGGCTCAAGGAAATAAAGACCGGGAAAAGAGATCCCGGGAAGATTTCTCTAGCTCAGAATCTGTCTAATCTCATGAGGCTTGCTTACTTGTACAAATATGGAGGTGTTTACTTAGACACGGACATGATTGTTCTTAAGAGTTTCAAAGGGCTAAGGAATGTAATTGGAGCTCAAACTCTTGATCCATCCTCAACAAATTGGACGAGACTTAACAACGCGGTCCTAGTATTCGACAAGAAGCATCCTCTCTTACTCAAATTCATCGAAGAATTCGCTAAAACTTTCAATGGAAACATATGGGGATATAATGGACCATACCTTGTTTCTCGAGTGGCTAGAGCAGTGGAAGGATCAAGTGACTATAACTTCACCGTGGTTCGACCTTCTGTGTTCTATCTTGTCAATTGGCTTGAGATAGAGAAGTTCTTCAAAGTGCCTAAAACAGAGAAAAATTCAAAATGGGTCAAAACCAAGCTTCTACAAATGGAGAAGAGAAGCTATGGATTGCATTTGTGGAATAAGTTTAGCAAGAAACTTGAAATTGAAGAAGGAAGTGCCATGTGGAGATTGGTATCAGATCATTGCATAATCTGTGAAATTGGTTCTGCTGCATTATAGTTCATTTGTTATATTACATCACACTGTAGATAAAGTTCTTGTTAATAAGAATGTAATTGAATTTGTTATGTGCATCACATTGTAGATAAGTTCTTGTTAATAAGAATATAACTGAATTTTGTCATGGGTCTATATTGGGCTTACATAAGCCTACTAGGTCTCAAAAGGATCATAAACTTGGTACTTTTATACAAATAGAGATAAATTATACAAAGTTATTTATTATATACTTTTCACTCCATGTTATATATTTTGGTGAAAGTAATTTTTATCCCGGTTATTTTTAATTGTAAGAAATTAAAAATAATGAGGGTAAAAAAATCACACACGCATGACAAAAACCCACGCGCACCGAGGGTGCGTTGAGCGCGTGTACAGAAAATCCGTATAATATAGACTACACATTTAGACCTTTTTCGTATAGATGTAAAACTGACTGACCAAAAAGCGCGTGAGCCTTTTCTTTTACAATTATTTACTGTCTTTTTCTTTATATAAGTGAACACTACTATTACATAAATCATATAACTAATTTCATTTATACAATTTTCTATGGAGAAAATATTTTTTAAAATTGTAGAGTTTTGGAGGGGATAAATATAAGTATTTTATTATTGCCCCTCGGAGTCAAAATATGACAGATTGGCTGATTGATTAAAAGTGATAACAATTTTGTCTGCATTCAATTGTTTTCTACCAGTTAGGAAAAGAGATTAGATAGTGAAGATTTGCACGTGACAAAAACAGCTTGCTAATCACGTGACATTTCACGAAACTTCAAATTTATATAAGCATATAATTAAATAACTCAAATATAAGTAGATACTACTTCCTCCGTTTTATATTAAGTGTCGTTTTAAAGTTTCAATTTTGTTTTATTTTAAATGTCGTTTTGGCTTTTCAATGTATATTTATTACCAAATTTACAGTTTTATCCATATTTTTAAATTTATTAATTATAAAAACCACAAAATATAACATATTAAATAGAACTAAAATAGAAAATTTAATAATTTTCTTAATTTGTGTGAAATATGTCAAAACGACACTTTTTAAAAAACAGAGGGATTACTATTTTTTATACATCCAATAACAACTTCACACTTTCACAAAGTCACCAGAGGAGGAGGGCTTAGTTTAACGGCGATGGTGATCACCGGTGACCGGAGCAGGAGGAGGAAGTGGCGGTTTGCATTGGTAACATTTAGCAAATAGGCCAAAAGTATCGATTTGTCTAATGAAATTAGTCATACTAGCCCATCCACCAAATCCGAATCCGAGAACTAGAACCCAAACCACCACAAAAGCGTTTATCACATAGATTCCGACCCAGCTAGGTAGAAAGAATGGTGGTTTCTCCGCTGCGTTCTGCCACATAATAATAATACATTGTATCATGGTATGAACTAATGTAGTACTTATTTAATTTATCTATGAGAATATATGTTTATAAACTTTCCAAAATAGTCAAGAGTGGTTGTGATTGTCACACACTATATAACACAATGGACCTACCTCATTGATTTTGAGATTTAAATGCAATAGTAGAAGCCAGCTCATATCGAATATAAATTCAACCTATGTTATATATCAATCTCTTTCCCAATTATTTTCCCTATTTTTGGGGTATTGACATTCAAAAACAATCTTATCAAATTAGTGATGTGACCTAGAGAGAAACGTAGTTATTAGTACCCGGCGAGCAGATGCGGTGCGGTAGGTAAGCATATGAGCCAAGGCAGGGATGATGTAGACGGTGAAGCTAACTAGTAAGGCTCCAACCGCGGAGTTTATGGGACCGAAAAACGGAAAAATGATGGCTAGAAACCATATCGGAATGACCACGGGTAGTCTCACGATTGCTCTTAGAAATATGCTTTTGGTATGGTGCATTCCAATAGCTTTCTCCCATACGAAGTATAATGGCGTACACGCAAATCCGAACGTTATAAACTGTAAATCCTCATCAAAAACAAAAACTCAAATCGATAAACAAATATTTACATAGACTTAAAGCTCACAAATTATATTAAATCTATAGTCCGGCCCTAAGTCCGGTCTAGATGTTAACACATGCAAATTTAGTTCCTATCTATAACATTCCTACTCGTATTAAATCGTAATATCTACCGGTTTAAATAATGGCATGGAACCTGGACCAACCATATTAATGCATAGTGTAAAGTTAGACATTCATGTAATGTAACATATTAAAGTTTAGATAGGGAAACCTGATGGATGAGCATGAGGATAACAGCTGCGTCGCGGAACCGCGTTTTGGGAAGAAGAGAGAAAGCGTTTGAGTGGTTGAGAAGTTGGTCGCCGAAAGCCCAATACACGGCGGAGGCCGACGGAAGAGTTAACGTGAAAACGTACAATGTCGCCATCAAGTAGATGCTCTTAAACTTCCTTGGTTTCCACATCGCATGCATTATTTCTCTGTAAAAGGGTATAAATGTCATTTTTACATTGGATCTTAATGGGTCCGATCGACCAGAGAGATTAGCTATATAGCCGTCCGGTTCGACCAGTGTGGTTACGTTACGTACTCTTAAAGATAGATATAGGAAAGTTTAGCTCAATAGCTAGTGTATAAAAAGGTAAAACAAGATTTTTTGTTTTTTGTTGTTGTAAATTTGTCTTTATATTGATTTTGTCTGTTTGTGTGTTTAGGACAGAACCTAAAGTAACCGGCAAAAGCTGCATATATAGAAGCTAAAAGAGAAGAGTATTTTTCAAAAAGAAGAAACATGCTTTTTTTCTTTCAAACTATATACTATAACTTTAAGATTCTCTGAACATTTGCAACAAAACAAAATTAAGTTTAACTAGATTTGCATGATATATAATTATTTGAAAACAAAAAAGAACTTACACAGTCACAGCATGTCCACCAAAAGTATAGAGAATATTTGTGGCTCCGGTAAAATACAAAACAAGTTTGGTCGGACCGGAATGTATAACACCCTTTGCCTACAAAAATAACATATTATAAACCAATAACACAAACCGGTTTAAGCCACAATTTGATGGTGACAAACCTGGCCATGGATTAATGAAGCAATGGTAAGGTACCAAGCTGTATAAGTGGTCATGGCAAGTCCAAGGAAAGACCAAATACGATAGTTGTGAAAAGATGGTATGAAAACGGTCGTGGCACAACAAGCACCAAATATATAAGTCCATGTCCTCTTGTCTAAGTTATCGTTTATGTAATATATATTGCTACACCACACACCAAAAACACACATGAATATTAGGACAGCATTTTTTTGCATGTAAAAAAAAAAATATATTTATAAAAGTGGTGGTAGAAAAGAAGAACCTAGCACAAGCAATGAGCTGGATGACTGATCCGAATAACAAGAAGGTGCAATTAAATGCGAGCCCTGCTGCTTTCCAGTACGGACCCAACAGCCCATCAAGCACTTCAAACCACTTAAACATTCACACACACATACCAAAGAAAACAATGAAATTCAGTGTATTTTAGTGAAATTTTATAACTAAAAAAAATACTATATAGTATACCTGAATAACGTGGTTTTTGAAGGATTTGGCTTGTTGTTTCTCCATGCGGGCACGATACTCGACGTAAAGAACACTGATGAGATAAGCAGTCCAAGATCCCATTAATCCATAGAATATTTGAAGCAATATTCCTGATAACATCCCTAACTGTGAGAACGAATACGGTAGCGTCAGCAACACTTGTGCCACCTGCATCAATCATTAAAAAAAAAAAAAACAGAATATAATATTAATTATAATATGTTACATTCGATTCTTCCCAGATAATCTAAAAAATGATTTATCTGGTAAATATATTAGTATACAATTATTCTTCATAGTATGATCATATAGCTAGTGACCATAGTGAACTAGATATAATCATTTCAAGAGATATGATGGTTTATAATAAAGAAGAGAACTTTAGAATAACAAACAAGAATTAAAGGTAAAAGTTTACAGTAGTTAATGAGTCTAATAACTACACTAATCTTTGGTCTTATTATAATTAAAAGAAACATTTGTTTTCTTTAGCTTTTTGTGTATACTTACTTGATTAGATGCACAACTAAACCAAGCGTCCCAAGCCGACCCTCCATGCCATAAGAAGCTCTTCATACTAAATCCATCTCCTTCACCTTCACCGCCACCTTCCTCCGCCGTTGAATCTTCCACTTTTCTACCGGACATGTCACCCTCCGCCTCGCCGACACCGGAGACTACTATTGCCTCCTCCGCTTGCTTCTCACTCAACATTCTTACTTGATATCTTGTAGTTTTAGGATATGGTATGAAAATATATATATATATATAAGCTTTAGAACAAAGAAAGATTTGTCTTTCTTTTACCCTTTTTTGTCTAAGAAGAAACACAAAAGACTATTTATTTACCTCTGTCTCTCTGTTAGTAATAAATAAAAGAGAGAGCTACAAAGACAGGGAGAAAAGAGCTAAGTTAGCTCTGATTCTTGTAATAACGAAGTCTACTTAAAATGCTATGTATGTATGTTTTAATGCGGCCGCCTTATGGCTCAGATGAAAGAGAAGGAGAGAGAGCATAAAAGCAGGAAGCTTTTTCTTTTTACCTGCTTATGATTCCACCATTTTGGACTTATATAATTAAAATTTATAAGCTTGTTTTTACCTTTTTGTAACCTCTTATTAGAAAATTAGTTAAAACGTTTTTAAAAAGCGTGTTAAACATCTAAGACATAATCACATCAATAGAATGAGTTTATGCTACTACTTACTTGTCTAATTAAATTACTATTTTAACTGTTTTACCATTTTGTTTACCTATTTATGATGACCCAAGACGTATTTTCATAGAATAATTAAACAGTTTGATCAAGATTTTAATTTTACAAATTTTTAAAATTTAAACATACAATAATCTTTTGATCATAAAACAGATTACAATATTTAGTTATTTCTACAGTATTATTCATGAATCATGATCCCCACTCTCCTATAGAAATATGAAAATACCCAAAGATAATATTTGTTTCCAAATTTACTTAACCAAATATTCTAACATAATGCAAAATTGTTTTTAATAAAAACACATAACATATATAAGCTAAATTTTTTGAAAAGCTTATATCAATAAATATTATTTACCAATAATACTTTGATTGTAAATCAAGAACCATCTAAGTGCTACAACCTATCAAAAATATTGTTACAAATAAAACCTTGTAAAACAATCACAATCGACTCGGTTGACTCATATATATATACTGAGTGGCGAAAACCATCAAAGATCCTATAAATGAAGATTTAAAAAATAGGTAGTAGAGTATTCTTATTTACCGTATCATGTATTCTTTTCGCTGATACTTTAAATTCTATGGAGTTTTAATTTATGTGTTTGAACATTCAAAAAAACAATGGATGAATATATCGGTTTTAAATTAGTATAATAGACATGCTACAAATGAGTGACTGAAACTCAACAAAATTAATTGAAATCAATTAGAGTCTGCAACAGATCTTGAAACCATTGATTCACCAAACCAAAACATGTGATTTTTTTAAATATATGAGAGAAATCATATAAAATAACATAGAAGTAGTTTAAGTTATAAAACATAGCACACTGAGTTTAATATATCAAAATTGTATATTGTGTAAAACTGCTTATTTACCCTAAATGAATTACAAACCAATTTAAATATTAGGTTTTCTTTTCCAAATTTAAAGGTTAAATTCCCTAACTAAAAAAAAACAGTAAATGGAAGAAATGGGAGTGAGAGTGACAGTATAATACAACACGCGTTTAAAGCAAACCCCACGCGCGTAATCAAGCCCTTGACCGCCACTTGCTCGTTCACGTTCCTCTACTCGTGCGTCCATTTCCTTACTGTACACTTCCCATCTCCGTACCCTCCGATCTTAGAACCACATTAATCATCTTCCAATCACTTTTTTTTTTTTTTTTTTTT
>OVAP01000137.1:0-22872 GCA_900406295.1 Aurinia saxatilis | reverse complement strand
TTTTTTTTTTTTTTTTTTTTGGGGGGGTCTTATAATGATTTAATTTCGTCATGAGTACGAATGTATCATGTATGAAACCATAATTACACGAGGAAAAATATATACTTTATTTTTTGGGTTTATGCAACACAATAAAGAAGTAAATGGAACTTTTTATTTGATGCCTTTGGGTCTTATCAAATGGATCGAGACTTGAAAGAAGCAGCTTTCCAGTTTTACCCTTTTTCTGATTTGATTCTTCGACTCAACTTCACTAAGATGTTGTTCTCTACTTTCTAAAATACCAAAGATTTAGTGTGTGTCCATCTCAAAACACTATTATGAAATGAAAAAAACTCGTTATATATATACCTCTTCTTTATTCTGAATATATTACTAGATATATATATGTTTGTATATATATTAATCATTTTTCTAAAAATTATGTTAAAACATATTCAAAACTCGAATAGAACCGAAACGATTGCAAATTACCTTGTCCACTATATATCCACAATGTTGTTAATCTGAGTCTCTATATTAATCATTTTCAAAGATAAAATCATCAAGATTTTACTAAGTATGGGTTGAAAAAGAATTAATTCGGGACTAGCATTTGTTCACATGAAATATTTGTGAATAGAGAGAAAGATATCGACAAGGGAAATCTCAAATCTTGTAGATGATTTTGATTTGAAGTTGGTGGGAGACAAGACAAACGTTTAAGGGATATACATATTAGTTGTGTGAAGTGAGACCATTACAATTACATCGACCGACCATTCATATATATAGTTGCCATATCAATTCGTTGAAACTAATATTTCTTCATTATTACTTACGTTGAGTTTATGCATGCTGACTCCAACATGATTTCATAATTCTTTGTCAGTATTTAAAAATTTACCAGTTAGTATAAGTTTACAATTTTACTCACTTTGAGTTCATGCATGCTGACTCTAACACGATTAATATATAATAATAATATTATTCCACCGTTATTTACAATCTTTATGGTACGTAATTCAGTCACAACCTATATATTTTGTTCCCTCGTCTTTTTATCTGTAGTTTAAGTAGTGCAGAATATATCCATTAGAGCATAATTAGTGATGGTTTATAATTATTTTATATAAACAGATGAAGTATTTAACTAATTAATAGATGTGATTTTCTTTAGCAAGATTAGAACCCAATGCCTTTAGGAATCTACTGCTATTTTTGGTAAATTAAAAGGAACCAGAATAAAACAGTTAAAATCACTTTCCATAGATAGAAAATAAAAATAAATGAAATTGATTCAGTTTTTTGTAAGTTTTCAAAGTCACACATTTTGGACATGTTTCACTTGGTCCCAATAAACCCATCAATGAATACTTAGGCCCAGAACCAATAATACTAGAGCCCAAGCCCAATGATACTATTCTGTAATTTTCCCACATTGTTAGGGCACGAATTCGATTTGAGCTGTGTTTTGTTCTCACGCGAAGTCTCTTCTTCTTCTTCTTCACTTTGGCTCTAGCTTCAAATTCTCTGCTTTTGCTCTGTTACGCTTTCTTCAGATACTTACCTAATTGTTGTAATTTGGTGGGTTTTGATCATATATTGAATTAATCTCGAAATTGATTTGTCTTGTAGATTTTTTTGTTTGTGCACTCAATGTGTTCGATAGAATGCCTCTGAGACGTTCTTGTAGCTAAACTTCAGTAATTTTCTGAGCTGTTTTTGTGTTTATTGTAGTAAAACCAAGTCATTTTAAGACATGGGAAAGGCTTCTCGGGACAAAAGGGTATGTATATATCTATGCATTGAATGATGTAGTAAAAATTGTAGCTTTGCTTGGGTTTAAGATTTAATGTGAAACTTGTGTTGACGAAATTGTTGTTGAAGGATATTTACTATCGAAAAGCTAAAGAAGAAGGATGGCGTGCGAGAAGTGCCTTTAAGCTTCTTCAGATTGATGAAGAATTCAACATTTTTGAAGGTGATTGGCTTCTCCATTTGAATTACTAGACCCCTAAGCTGAGAGATTACACGAGACATTAGTGAAACACTTCTAATAACTTTTGGATTTTTGGTAATTTATAGGAGTGAAGAGGGTTGTAGATTTATGTGCTGCACCTGGTAGCTGGAGTCAGGTATGTTTATTTTGATTCACATCGGGCATAATGTGGTTCGGTATAATTAGTTAGGTAGTCTCTTATGTTGTGCACGATAACTACTGTTGACTTTTTTTATTAGGATTGTAGTTGTGTTGGAATCTTAGTTAGTTAACTGACAACTTAGTCCGGTTAGTGTAGTATGGGAGGAATTAGATAGAGGAGAACAGAAGGTATCGGAAAATTTGAATGGGATGCTCGAGAATTCATCTCTAGGTTCATTGCTGGTTCCTCGGTATTGCAGTGGATACAATGTAGAGAAACATGTTCTGAATCTTATCAGTACACTTCAATTGTAGGTCTTGAGTCGTCAATTGTATCTTCCTGCAAAGTCCTCAGCTGAGACAAAGTAAGTTTCATATTGTTTGTCTTCAGTTGTTTAATTGTGCTCGTTTAGTAATTTAGACTTGACAAAGGAGAACTGATAGCTACTGCTGAAACACTTTGCAGAGAAGGAGATCTTCCTCTTATAGTTGCCATAGATTTGCAGCCTATGGCTCCAATCGAAGGCGTCATCCAAGTTCAAGGGGACATAACTAATGCTCGGACTGCTGAAGTGGTGATAATTCCCGACTCCCTCTCATATATGTATCTTCATATCTTTCTTCCTCCTTCTTTATGCTTCGACTTTGTGTTTGTTTCTTTGGCTTAACTTTTGGTTTTTTCTTAAGGTCATTAGACACTTCGACGGTTGCAAGGCTGATCTTGTTGTTTGTGATGGTGCTCCAGATGGTAAAACAGTAGCTCTAGTGTCTTCACCCTACAAATGTTAATATATGCTATCAATATAAGTAAATAACATCTTCCACAATTTGGTTTGCAGTTACTGGTTTGCATGACATGGATGAATTTGTCCAGTCCCAACTAATACTAGCGGTAAGTTGCTTAGTTTCTGGTTTACAAGAATCGGTCTGTCAATTTTGGAAAAAAATTTAGCATAAACTTGAAGCATGCATTTCATGGATAATAACAAGTAACAAAAAAATCCGTTGTATCTTCAGGGCTTAACCATTGTAACCCATATCCTTAAAGAAGGTGGAAAATTCATTGCAAAGATATTCCGAGGAAAAGATACAAGTCTCTTGTATTGTCAGGTAAGCTTTAAGATATTGAGCTTATGAATTTGACTGTTGCTTTAACTGTCTTTAACTGATATAGTTATTTGCTTTATGTAGCTGAAGTTGTTTTTCCCAACTGTAACTTTTGCTAAACCAAAAAGCAGCCGCAACTCTAGTATAGGTAAAACAGTATACCTTTCTCACATGTGCATATATGATTTGCTTACACTCAAGGTTAATAATAGATTCTGATCGAGTTCCACTTTGTTTGTACAGAGGCTTTTGCGGTCTGCGAAAATTACTCCCCACCGGAAGGATTTAACCCGAAAGATCTACATCGTCTTCTGGAGAAAGTCGGAAGCCCTTCAGGTGGAAGCGATCTTGGTAAGAAAATCTCTTACCTTCATCTTCAAAACCTGAAGCTCTTCAAGTTAGACACAACTAACCTGTGCATTGTTGAGTTGTACACTTTCATTTTACTCTTTCTCAACCTAACTCTCACCTAAATCTGTTCTGTTCATGTGAAATTTAATCTTTTGGGCAAGACAAAGAAATATTCTTTAATGTTACGTCAGCTTCAAGAATTCACTTTTGTATTTGTTATTGTTCTTGAGATTTTTCTGTTTTCGTGATACCCTTTTGCAGATTGCAGTAGTGGTTGGCTTGAAGGACCCAACAAAGTTTATATTCCATTCTTGGCATGTGGTGACTTAACAGGTTATGACTCAGACCGGTCTTACCCACTCCCTAAAGAAGCAGATGGATCGTCATACCAGAGCTTAGACCCGATTCAGCCACCGATCGCACCGCCTTATAAACGAGCTCTTGAGCTCAAGAAAGCTTCAGCACAAAGCTTCAACTCTTGAGTTTGATAATACAAACAAGGCAAAAGATGAAAGCTTTTCATTGGATTCTTTTAAAAGCTGTAGTGAATGTTTCAGGGACCTACAATTTCTGAAAATGCTTAATGTTTGTTATGATGAGGTTATATTATATGTTTTTTTTAACTTTATTGTAGAATAAAAAAATTTAAATTGAATATTGTTGCTTTGGAAGACATAAATATTGAGTCAAAAAAGAAGAACTTTTCTTGTCTTATGGTCCTTTCACTCCTCTGATTTAGACCCCTCTTTTTGAATTCTAAGCTGGTCCACTTTTTCTATATTTTCTTATTCTTGTTTCTTTGCATAATATTGAAATTTATACAGTACAATAATGTTTTTTCAGGAAATCATATTATGGTTCATTGAAATTTGAGCTTGGAAAAGAAAAAAAACATAGATGTGAATGGTATGACTAAAACAACTTGATAATGTAAATAATATAAATAAGTCAAGAAATTTCATTTTCTTAAAACAATGTGAATCAAAATGTTGTACATACATGTTAATGTTTTTCCATATTATGATGATAATTTCTTTTGTGAAAATGTAGCCAAGAAGTGGTCTAAGTTGGTGAGAAGAAAACAACATTGGTTTATTAAGTTTGTAAAGAAACGTATTTTTAAGATTGAGGAATTATAACCTTTTTTTGTAGTAACTAGCTAATTAAATCTTATAAATAAACTAATCTACGCAACTCTCAAATTCAACTCTTTTACATTACAAACAAACAAACAAAAACAAACATCTTGAACATGTTTTTAGCAGGACCAAGCAGAGATAGAGTTTGATCTTGAAAGAGAAGAAGAAGAGTTCAAGAACTCGATACAGTCTTCAATAGCTTCAGCACGGTGAGACTCTGATTCATTTAGAGACTTAGACTTCATCAGATAGATAGAAGAAGAAGAGTAAGAGGAAGAAGAACAAGAAGAAGAAGAGTGTGTTGCTTTGATGTTTGTAGTGTTCTTCCTCCCTAAAGACATAAAGCGTAGCGTTTTGGTTACTCTAGCTCCGATACGTCGGAGTAATCTTCTTGCTGATGATGGTGAGCTTCTGACTCGGAAACTGAAGAGTCCTACGATGACCTTTCTACAAGGACCATGTTGTGATGAGTTGAAATTATTGTTGTGTGTTGGGAAGATTGGTTCTTCGTTTGCTTCCGGGTCAGGACTAAAGCTTACTCTTTTGCAACCTCTTCGAGACATATTCTTCTTGTCTTGAAACTTTATTGATGAATGTCTCAAGAGAAAGAGAGAGGGAGAGATAAAGAAGAGAAGCAAATGGAGTGGTGAGAGGCTTTGTAGAGTATTTATGGAGAGAAGTGTGTTGATAAAGAATACTAATGGGGAGAAATTATAAAGAAAGGAAAAAAAAATGAGGGGTTTATGTGTAAAGTTTTTCTAGAAAATTAGTCAAGACCCGACTAATTATTTTATGGTGAGTGTAGCTATCGAATAGCTGATTCACCAGTTTTTGTGAACCTAAAATGTAACATCATTTCAACTAGATGTTATCTGTTGAAATGAACAATTAGAACGTATAAGTTGTAATAAGCTAATGTATTATCTTTATGAAATGGGTTTAGTATCATCATCTATGTTTGGTTAACTGTACATACAAATTATAATACGATTTTATTCACCGATATTCTAATATATTTAAAAAGGTTAAAACATAATATCATTTTCAACTAGCTATTATTTGTTTAAATGAACAACTACCCATTATAAGTTATAACCTTTGAATTAATGTGTCTTCTATATGAAATGGGTTTAGTACACTTAGGTTTGTATAATTGTACATACTAATTATAACATGGTAATTTCATGATCCTTTTATGTGCATTAGGTTGTGTAGATTCTTTTAAAGGCTATGTAAGTTTGCTCATTCCAAAACTTATAGTCAAGAGTAAGACGAGGGAAAGGGTTTTAACTTTGAAGCAAAGAGTCATTGAGTGATACACAGTAGCAAAATATTCAAAATAATAATAATAATTTGAGTAGAAGATAAATTACGTATGTATGAAAGTTTAAAATAAAACAATAAAAAAACTCAGATTGATTCTATTCTTGTCACTGTTGGCAGCTTTGCTTCTTTTGGTGAAATATTTAGTGGTCCTACACTCTGTTTCCCATTCAACATTATGAATATATGACACTGTAAAATGAAAGTTTGAATATGTCAAACAGAAAATTGCAAAAGCAAATTCTGAATGAAAAGTTTGAAATAAAAGGAAATGATCATAATTTTTTTTTTCCGACTAAACATATTTTATAACAACACCATAATAAAATACATAATCGACGGAACTTTAGTTTCCGGAGTCATAAATGGGCGGATACAAACTATTCCCGATACCAAATTCAACACACACTACTAAATTTTTTTTTGGTAGTGTCAATTATAATAATATAATTTCTCTAAAGTGATGCTAAAACATCATATTTTAAATGATGTTAAAACAAAAATTAACTAAGGTAACATGCATCACTTATTGGAAACTATAGAGTCATTTATAAAAGTGATGTAAAATAAATGTAGTGTTATTGAATTTAACATCATTTTTAATTCAAACACCATTTAAAAAATAACACTAACTATTAAAACAAATGATGCTAAAAATGGCTCTCTTTGTAGTGCTAGTCAATATGATGATCATACCCTTTTGCAATTAAACTTGGTGTTTTTCAAGTTTTTTCAATAGTGCAATATTTGTAATTACTACGATCATTTGATCAATACATTCATTATTTATTGGTTTTGAATTGAAAGCTTGTGAAAATATATTGTAGACCTTTTCTTTTTTATCAGCGGGAGGAAAAAAGAAAAACATGACATCCATATTGTAGACCAAAGTATTGTATTGTTGTTGTATTCATGAACGGTCAATCAAAGTTATTAAAAACTCCACATTCATACTTTTGTATACCTTTCAATCATCTTGAGCTCAAAAGAACAACGAATATGTAGCCCAACATGGGTCCATTAACTCAATATGAGCCCATTGCGTTTAAAGATTTTCTTATTATCAATCATCATAGCATGTGATACAAAATGTCTAAGCAATTAACTAAAGGCATAAGAAATCTTGAAGGAATCATGTAGTGATTGAGTGAATAGTAATGATCCATTAAAATATTCATTGTGATGTTTAATAATATATTCAACACGTTTTTGCGTGTAGATTTTCTATAATGTAAATTTTCAAATTTGATTACAAGTCTACGTTTAAAAAAAACGAGAGAAATTACGATGTATGAAATGAAAATATGGTTACAAATATTACAAACCGAAAAAAACATAAACTACTGGTACATTCAGAAAACTTACTATTCTGATCAAGTTGGATCTTCCACATGCAATGATGCAAATGGGACAGCCAAAGTAGTTTGTATGTTGTGTTTATATTATAAGATAAGAGATGCTTTTAAATTTGCGAATATTCAATGGAATAAATTTTCTGATACCTTATTTTAGTTTTGTCCCTTTCATTTTTATTGTCTTTGGCGTATTGAGTTAGAGTTTATGTTCTTTCGATCTACAAGTAATTGTATAATCCAAGTAATTAGCCTGGCTAATAATTTGATGTACGTAACGAATACTATTGACTAGAATAATAACAAGGTCAGATATTTGTCTTAAGGCATACGTTATTTTGATTGTTATAAACTATAATCATCATCGTTCAAACATTTTTTATGTTTCTTATTCAATATATGTGAATAAATGAGAATTGAAGTTGTTGCACAAGATCCACTTAAACTAGATCAATTAAGTTTATAAATTATTGCAAATGGTCTCTCAAAATATCATGAAGTCAGTCACCCATTTGGAACATGTGCTTTAATTAAATTACTGAAAGAAAAAAAAAAAAAAACCACAGAATAATTATCAAAATCAATTTTATGTGACTAAGCAGAACTTGTCTCATTAGTAGCAATCCAATACAACTACAAGTATCCATTTTATGAAGTCTATTCATTCTTTAACCATACATTTTTTTCATATAAACTAAAACATTATTTGGACTGTTAAATTGCATTTCTATGAAATTGGTATCATATATTTCTTTTGAGCTTCTCTAAGCTTAATTTTCATACACCTTTGTGTAAACAATCTAGTCATTTAATAATAACAACTTTTATAGAAGCTTAATTTTCATACATCTTTGTAAAAGCATTATTAATGTCTATTACGAACCGTTCTATCTTCGTCCCCAAACTCACAACAAAAGATTTTATTTACTTATAATACTAACATATTATATGTAAGAGAAATTTATACTTAAACTTTTTCATATAAACTAAAATATGAATATCAATGAATAATTTTATTTGATCCACGATATACGGTTCTATACAATCTCATCCTTAAACTCATGACAAATATTTTTTTTACGCATTATTTGTATTTAAAATTACATATATATATATTAAAAGACGTTATGAATATATAAAAACAAGTAAAAACTAAAACTATATATATATATATATATTTTTTGGTCGGGAAACTATATATATATATATTAAAAGAGTTATGAATAAAAAAATAAAATGAGACAACATATATAAGAAATGAAGCATATGCTAAAAAACGATTCATACGATGCTCTCTTATCTGTCTCTGCCTCACAAAAAGGATATCCTTTTAATTTACACTTTCTTCTTCTCCAGATTCCTTCTGACGTTGCTGTTTTAATCAAATTTTACAACACCCAAATCCTTCACAAAAATTAATATTCTATATGTAAAAAAAAACCATGACCCTTTCTTCTCTCTCTATAAAAAATCTCTCATTTCTTCCTCCTACCACGACCAGAACAAACACTTGTTCTTCTTCTTCTTCCTCTGCAACCATTTGTTGTTCTCCCAGGTGTTCTTTTGTCACTTCCCCTGTTTCAATTGGTGTTTCAATTCGACCCATTTCCTTGATTCACAAGAAATCTAAGTTATCATTCGTTTCTGCTTCTAAGTCGTCTTCCAAAGATATGACTATTTCTGAAGTTATAGATGGAGATGAATCCGAACTTGAAGCTCCTCTTCTTGATCCTGAGTCTCTCTCTAAACCCAGAAGAATCGCTCTCTTCATTGAGCCTTCTCCGTTTGCGTAAGTTGAATTCTTTATTTTGCCTGTTTCGTGTTCGATGAAATGTCTCTGTGAAAATGAGATCGTGTTTGGTTTGCTTCATTTAAGATCATTCATTTTTTTATTTGACTTTCCTTTAATGTATTTTCTTGATCATTATCTGACAATTTCTTAGATTTGCTGATTTGTGAGTGCTTAAATTCGACAACTTTATGCAATTTTTGGATCGTTTTCATATAATTTTCGTTCTGTTTTGAGTTAAAAGTTTCCAGATTTAGATGCGAGATTGAGAATATTCCAAAATTCTCGGGATCACACTAAATTATGAAATTTTTAGTGTTTTCTTTCTCGTATGCAATTGTGTCTGAAGTTACATGATCACGTGTAATTGAAGTGATTTTGTCTTGATTTTGCAGCTATGTCTCTGGATACAAAAACAGATTCCAGAATTTCATTAGATACCTGCGTGAAATGGGAGATGAGGTTTGTTCTTGTCTTGTGAAATAATAACTGTCTCAAATTTCTCAATTAGAGTATAGTTTCAGTGAGCTAATTGTGTCTCATTGATTGTTGATTTATATCTAATTAAAAGTTTTTTTTTTTGCTTCATAGGTTATAGTAGTTACAACACATGAAGGTGTTCCCGAAGAATTTTACGGAGCTAAAGTGATTGGATCAAGAAGGTAGAGACACTTATAGCTTACTCAAAAACTTCAAGGATGTCTTATTTTGGGAATTTAGCTAATATCTTGCTCTGTTCTTTAGCTTCCCGTGTCCTTATTACCAGAAGGTTCCTCTCTCGCTCGCTCTTAGTCCAAGAATAATTTCGGAAATTGCAAGGTTTAAGCCAGACATTATACATGCTTCATCTCCAGGGATAATGGTAAGAGCCTTGAGAATTCACATCACTGAAACAGTACTGTGAAGTTAAGTATAGTATCCATTATTGACATTTCCGTCGACTGAAATTGCAGGTTTTTGGTGCCCTGGCTATAGCGAAAATGCTATCTGTACCAATAGTAATGTCTTACCATACACACGTCCCTGTGTAAGCTTCTTATCTGCTTCACTTGGATTGCTATTGGAAATATTTTGTTTATAACAGCGTGATTTATCGAGTTTATGCTAAAGATTAAGCTTGTGTTGATGTGCAGATACATACCAAGATACACTTTTAGTTGGTTAGTACAACCAATGTGGTCAGTAATAAGTAAGTAAACTATGTTTCTCAAACCTTAAAAATTTCACCTTTAAATTTCCAGTTGTTGTCATGTAATATATGTAACTGATCTGTATAAACATTTATTAGGATTCCTTCACAGAGCGGCTGATCTTACGTTAGTTCCTTCCGCTGCCATTGGAAAAGATCTTATAGCAGCTGGTGCAACTGCAGGTAAAGAATGATAAAGACATTACTTTATGATACAAACTCTGTGATTGCTTAAAACTAACAATTCTTCTTTTTAATATGTTCAGCTAATCAACTTCGACTTTGGAATAAGGGTGTTGATTCCGAAAGCTTCAATCCCCGTTTCCGCTCTCAAGAAATGCGTATAAGACTGAGGCAAGAATAGTATATACTCATCTTTATGTGGATTAAGTGAAATATGATACTTTCTGTGCTAATTCTAGTGTTTAAAATTCACAGTAATGGCGAACCAGAAAAGCCACTAGTGATCCATGTAGGCCGTATTGGTGTAGAAAAGAGCTTGGAGCTCCTAAAAAGGTTCGGTTTTACTAGGCTTTATACTGGACTTTTACTCGTTTTAAGTGGTGTATTGAAATCTGAAATTGAGTAATCTGTGTGCAGTGTAATGGACCAATTACCTGAAGCGCGGATTGCATTCATTGGAGACGGACCATACAAGTAAGATCAGTTATATTTTTTCCGAAAGGTTTCTAGGTTACAAAATGGTAATTTTTCTGATCTTTTTCTCTTATCTTAAAGAGAGGATCTTGAGAAGTTGTTTACCGGAATGCCAGCGGTTTTCACTGGAATGTTAAATGGTGAAGAACTCTCACAAGCTTACGCAAGCGGAGATGTGTTTGTGATGCCATCAGAGTCAGAGACACTCGGCCTTGTGGTTCTTGAAGCAATGGCTTCTGGACTTCCCGTTGTTGCAGCTAGAGCCGGTGGAATCCCCGATATAATCCCTGAAGAGCAGGTCAGTAAAAGAACCAACTGTCAAAGCAACATTTTGTAACCTTAGAACCAACATTTTGACCTTATTGGTTTCTGATTCGGATGCTTTTTAGGAGGGCAAAACCGGATTCCTATTCAACCCTGGAGACGTCGAAGACTGCGTGACAAAGCTGAGAGCTTTACTGCACGACAGCGAGAAAAGAGAGATCATTGGAAAAGCAGCAAGAGAAGAAACCGAGAAATACGATTGGAGAGCAGCAACAACAAAGATACGCAATGAACAGTACAGCGCAGCCATTTGGTTTTGGAGGAAGAAGAAAGCTCAGCTTCTAGGACCAATCAGTTGGTTGGTTAAACGACTGTTCCCTGTACCCGAAGTTAGCCCCTAGAAGAAAGCAATGAAATGGTTTATAATGTGAAGATTTGATACTTTTGCTGAAAAAACTTCTATTTGGTTAATGGTGTTTTATCTTGATATGTATACTTGGATTGCTTATATGTTCATGGAAAGGTTGATGTTGTTTGATATGGGTTTAAAACCCCTGGTTTGAACTTTTGGCCTCTAGGGTTTTAGTATTTTTTAGATCATTACTTTGTGTATTGTTTAATATGTATAAAACAAATGTTTTTTTGTTTCTGTATAAAATGTTTTAGCAGCTTGTGTTACTTGATAGTGTTCATGTGGTTCGGAGTTGAGAAAAATTCACTATTCTTCAGAAAGAAAAAAAATTATTCTTCACGCGCCGAAATTCTGAAATTTTCCGAAAAATGCCATTTTGTGTAGACTATAGTCCAGACTTTTTGGTGCGGTGGTGTACACGCGCGTTATGTGCGAGTGGGTGAGATTTTTATATTTCCACGCGCGTCATTTTGGGCTGATATTTTTAGTATCTATTGGGCCGAGACTATTATATGACTAGGCAAATTATTCTAAAGCCTTTGGGCCTTTTGGCTACAAGTTGGCAACGTACAACCATGCATTGGGTCCCGTTACTAATCATTCTTCTTCTCGTCCAAAGCAATACGATTAAGATATAGTCCTATGTCAATTATTCTGTCGGGACATTTTATATTTTGTCACCTAATAAAATCAAGAAAAAAGCTATAAAGTTTTAGGGATGATTTTAGAAAGAAAAAAAAAGTTCCATTATCGAATTGACAAAGACAGAAATTTGTACATTAAATTGTCACATTAAGAACGTGACTAGTGAAAGAAACAACAAAGACCCAAGTATTGACTTAATAAAAATCGCCGTCGTTTCACAACCCTTAGATCGAAAATATCTCAACTCCTTAGACAAATCTCAACCGTTCAAGCTGCTTAGATATTTTAATTTTGATTTAGAGTCCACAACGACGTCTTTTTATCTCAGCAAATGTAACTGACTTGTGTTACGTATTGCATAAACTCATGATCATTTTCAATCCCGGCCATAGTCTCCGGTGCTAGAACAACTTCAAGATCCACACTTCCATTACCTTCTCTTCCTGGAAACGCCGAGATCTTCCCGTCGAATTTATTAGCTCCTCCGCTTCTAACCGCCAACGGTTTCCCCCATCCGAAATCGTTGTCGTACATAGGAAACCTCGGGGAGCTTCCCATAGTGATGGAAGCTCCGTCGGGGTTTCCTAGCGGAAATAGTCTGGGATTACTCTCCCAGGCCGCGATTCCACGATGTACAGTCGCGGAATCGTGCGCTATAACGTTACGATGTAGCTGATCAGCTGACCACCGGAGATCTTTAACTAGAAGATCTCCGGCAGAAGCGATCGTTGGTATGCTTTGTATTGCGTTTCCGAAGTAGTACGGATCCATCTTTGGCTCGAGACGGTGGCGGCAGTTAACCGCCATACGAAACGTCGTTGTTTTCGTGGGATCTAGCTTCCTCGCTCGTGTGACTGATCTCCATAGCTGAGCACTTAGAGATTGAAAGGAAGAAATCTCAGCCGTTCGATTCTTATTCAAATAACCAGTAGTAGTAGTTGTTCTCTTTCCGTTAATCTCTCCGTTACCGTTAAACTTCCTCTCGTCGTTACTCACTTTCCCAAGTATCTCCTCCGTTTCGATTCTGTTATTAGTCCTCTGTTTCAACCTCGAAATAGCTTCTCTGCTGAAATGAAAAATCCGCTCCCGGAGAGGCTGGTCCGCGTCGAAAGTCACACGCGGACCACCGGGAGGGACTTTAAGAACGGCCTCAGTATCAAAAACCGTGCTCCGATCGAAGTCTGGTAAGTGTTTGATCATCTTACAAGCACCGCTAGTAACGTCAGCAAAAGTGTTGAAGAAGTGCCAGAACGAAGTACCGTCAGTGACGGAGTGATTAACGGTGCATCCGATGAAAACACCGTCTTTTAACTCCGTGACTTGTACGGCAGCCAGAGGTTTATGATGACCGTTGTAACTAACAAGCCTCTCGAAGACGAAGAACTCACGGACAAGAAGTGGAACGTCTTTGTTTGGTATTATAACATCGGAGACGCTTATGTGTTTTGCCGAAGCTGAGACGAATTCGACACCTGCGTCGTTGCAAGTGATGTAAATGTGACCGGAGGGAGTGGTGACGAAACGGCCAGCTAAAGCTGGGAAGATAGAGAGTGTGGTGGAGAGGGAAGTTTTGAGAGAGGTGACTAGGTCGGAGAAAGAGGATGGTGGAGAAGAGAGGAGGACACCTTTTTGAATGTAGTGGCATGAGAGCATAGGGAGATCGGAGACGGAGAGACGGAGATCGGAGACTGTTGATTTCTTGGATGGGTTTATGATACATTTTGAGAGCTGTGTTACTGAAGAAGAAGGCATGGTTTAGTGATGGGTGTGTAGGTAGTGAATATTGGGAGTATTTGGTGAGGATTGGGTGGTATGGGAGAAAGGGTGTGGTTTATATAGGGGTTGGAACTATGGTTGGATTCATGAACTTGAGTAGTTACTATTTTTGTCTTTGTTATTTACATTTTTATATATTAATATATATTTTTTTGTTTTATGTTCTTTATTAATATAACTTATATTTAATTGTGTAAATTTGATGAGACTTATATTATTTAAATGTTACTATAAGAAAGAAATAAAGTGGAAAAAAGTTTATACGAGTCACATATAGTCTAACAATTTGTGTTAGTTCTGTCATTGTATCATCGTTTAAATTTGAATATAGATTAGTCTTATATTGTTGACAATTACAAAAATTTATGACACTATTTTAAGACTTTTCCATGTTAGATTTGCCATTTAGTGAAATTATACATATAATAACTACTTCTTCTTCGTCTTGTCTATCTTAGTATCATGTTTTTTTTTATATAGTAGAGGTAATAACAAGATTGAATCAATACTGTTGTCATGTTATCCTAAACTCCTGATTTATTTGTTTTGACCGTAATGATAATTCATTATATGGTTTCGTTAGCGTTTTGAAATGCACTATGTTGTATTGATACTGATAGTCTAAAAGCATACATCAGTATTTGTTTTTGAAATGTCAAATCAAACTCAGACTTAAACACAAATACATAGTCTTTTATTGTTACATGGTGATTGTTTTGTTTGGTTTGGTTTGGTTGTTATAGCAAACCAAATCACCAAATTTATTATGTTTATAACCCAATAAAATTATAGATTATATCACAACTAAACGTTATATATATTATATATAACATTATATGAGAAAAATCCCGACAACAAGAAATGAAAAAAAAGAGAGGAAGAGGACGTGTTTGGTCGGAAGGAGAAGAGAGGACAGATAGCCTCCACGGGAAAACAGATGGAGCGTTGGGACCTACTCTTCTGTTTTCTCTTTACTAACAAAATAATTTACATTTTATAAAATGTTGGAGAAAAAAGGAAAAATCTAATCTTCTGACAATATCAATCTCATAGGAAACTAAAGAAGTCTGCCTTTTTCAGTTGTTTTTTCGATCCCAAGATTAAATTGTATGGAAAACATAAGCTCTGTTCTTGGTCACAATATATTAATAAAATGGTTAAGTTTTTGGAGTGAACAGTGATTCAGTGGTGTGTCTAGACTAATCGTACTATACAATCATGATTCATAATATTATTATATTATTATTTTTACTGTTTAATACAAATCGTAGTTAATATGTAATATACATTTTACTATACAAATTGCATTGTATTCTTATCGTACTTTAATTTTGATATCACCATTTTTAAAAAATGGAATTTGATACTTTCTATTAACTTCTAGGCACCTATACTAAACAGTTCGATTTGGATAGACATAATGTCTTCTCAGCTGAGAATCACATGCAAAAGAATAGTAAAATAACATAAGAGAAAATTTCCATGTGATACTTAGTAGTGCATGTATGAATGTGACATAAAATGCGCATTGATTCTAGTTGGTCATTTCAGAGAACAAACACATTTAATGATTCAGTTATACATATATGGTCCATTATTAACTTAGATATAACATGAAACATGATCATTAATTATTTCTTTCCCCACCTACAATTAATTTTGTGTCTAATGAGGAGTACTACTCATTCTCAAATTCCAACAACTATAATTGTCACAATTATTGAGTTTTAAGGAAATAAATAATCCAACTGCATTTCAAAGAAACTAACTTTTCTTATTAATCATTTGCTAATTCTTGAATCTGATTTGCTTCTGACAGCAACAATTAGTTATACTAATCTCTCCATATGGTAATTAATGATGAGAAGATATAACGAACAACAAAAACAATGAGGAAAATGATTGATACTCGTAGTATCATATAACCATAATATTTTTTTGTAGAGATTAAAATAAGTATCTTGACACACTCTTTAATTAATACTCTTTCTTAACCTAGGTACCAGGGAAATGACCTGCCATAGTGAATACTAATTTTAAATAGAGAGAATGATAAATATACTTAATTCTATATATCCACTAACCACATATAACCACACTATTTTTTTTTTCAATCATATATATATATCCACCCCATTTTATTTTAATACTATTAGGCTCTTCATTTACCAATGCTATATTTCATTATAAATGATATATTTGTTAGAGTTTAGAATTTTAGGATTTATGATTTATTAGGGGGTGGGAAAAAATCCTAAACCCTGAAATCTTAAAACCCCATAAATAGTTAATATTTAAATAGGAATATTTTAGACTTCTTCCAAGAAAAATAACTAAAAAAAAAGAAGATGGGTATATATGATTAATAAGATAAAAAAATAGGTGTATGTGATTAAGCTACTTTTAAATGGCTTCACGTATAGTTTTATTTTTAGTATTGTGTTTTTTACTTTACGTAACTACATATTACAATATTACTTTATAGTTTCTACATGTGCTTTTAAAAAAAAATATAGTCCTTATGTATCATTTTAGTTGGTGTTTAAGGATTTTTAACAAAATCTGAAAAGACTTGTATATAATATTATCTATTGAGACTATTATACTCCTATGTCACATTAGTTACTTAAGCAAAAATAAAAAAGATTAACCATTTATTGTAAGGTTACTTAATTGAAAAAATTACTATGAAAGTATACAACATCAATTAAACTGATACAAAAATATTGGCTTAAAACATTATTTAATTCTAAAACAAAATTATAACTTAGAGATTCCATTATTGATAAAACAAAGATAATATGAAATTAATATGAACATATCCAGTTCAGTGATTATAATAATAATGTTATTGTTGTGTTATCATCCAAACTCAAATAAGATACAATGTTTATTGTTATATTATGACATTGTCCTCAGTATTTATTCAGTATTACTACCATTGCTTAAGAGAAACTTATTGTCAAACAAAACGAATGTTCTACAGTAATGAAAAGGTAAAAAGTTTAGAATATGGTGCTTATTTTAATCAGCGGTATTAAGGGACTAATAAAGGGGGGGGGGTTTGGGTTAAAAGTAAAAAGTGTTACTAAAGGTTTTTAAAAGTAGAATAATTTTGATTATTATAGTATGACAAAAAACGTGCCATGTCTACTGTCTAGTGAAAATACCAAAAATACAAAACTAGTATGGATACTATGTACCTGACATGTTACAGTGACTAAATATGTAAAACAAATATTCCTTCATTGCATATGTGATTTCTCATGTTTTTAAAAGGTTAGTTTAATTATATTTCATGAAAGCAACCAAATTATACAGTAGTGAAAAGAGATTGTGGATAACAATGTAAATCAAGAAACTTGGAGAAAAAAGAGAGTAAAAGTTGGGAAATTGCACCATCTTCCACTTTTGCTTTGGTATGGTAAAGCTGTAGATAAAGTTACCCCACCAATTACCATATGGCCAATGGGTAATCCACTAGCTAGACCTTTTTTTTTTCACTAAAGAATACATCCAAATCTCAAATTATTACATTTTTTTACAAATTCAATTGTTTTTAAATTATCTTAAAATTAGAAATATAAAATATTATATATATAACTCGTTTTTTCTCCCTTTATAAAAACACAGTTTTAATGATAATAGTTTTTTTAACAACATTTAAATTGTTCAAAGTTCCCCAAATTTGATTTTGTTATGGGTGTTTTTGACCTTTGTTCATTGTTGTAGATTGGGTTTGGATTTTCTTAGTGGTGTTTTGCATCGTTATCATAGATTAATTGGTGGTGATTTTGTTTTGTTTTCTTTCGGTTGTTTTCTTATCTCTAATATCTTTTTGGTTGATTGGTGTTGTCTCCAAAGAACTTTCCGACGTTGTTTATTCCCCAGTTTGTTTGTGTACTAGTTTTATTTGTAATAGTTTGGTTTATCTTAATAAAATTAGATGACAATTTTTTTTTCTTCTTTTTTTGGGATAGAACTATTGAAGTATGGGAAACGATGTAGTTTTTGCTTTTATTAAAGATGAAAAGAAGCTTTTCTATCGTTTCAAAGTGGATTGTTCAGTGTACACAATTTCATTAAAAATATTCATATAGATGTATGATGTAATTGATATTTATATCATAAAATTGAAAGTTAATGGTGGAAAAAGAGTCAACTGTGTTAATAAGAAGCATGTTCAATGCATCTATAAAATCTACCAAAAACTCAGTGCTTTGACCATCTTTCTCCATATTATTATGGTAGGGACAATTTTAAATCACTTTGCCAATCTATCTAAAAATATAGATTTCCCACAACACCAAATGGTAGATAGATTCGGTTTCAGTTTCATTCGATTTTTATGTTTTTGTGTGTGTGAATAATTACTTGTATACATCATTTTCCTTCAAATACCGTTAAATGATTTTATAGATATGACCCGATCTCATGAATATATTTGGAATTAGATATTTTTTTTACCGAAAGATACTTTTCTTATTATTTAAGTCTTTTACACAAACGGAACTGCGACTAAAGTCGGAGACAATGCCAATAACGACAAAAAATTGCCGGAGTCTAGGAGTACAACAAAAGACGTTTACACAAAAAGATTAAAAAGTATAAACAAGAATTATCTAAACCAAACAAGACACTCCAAAACAGAATTATAATTCAAATTCCACCCAAAACCAGACTCCAAAACAAAGAAGACGAAGTGAAATTGTACACCAACTTCTTAGCCCCTCCTTGGTGAATAAAACTGTCTTGATAAAGAAGCACCATAAGCGGCTTCCACTAGATTGTTAGGTCAAATATACTGCCTAAATTCCTTGTAGAACGGGTAAGCTGAAGAAGAATGAACCTACTATCCTCGCCGTTAGGACCTACCGCAGCAAGCAAAAGGAAAGGAAGCCTCGATCTGGCTTGATTGCAGGAACAAGAGGCGGCTACTTTTTCCAATTAGCATCGGAAGCACTAGATCGACACCGGAAAGAGAACAATCTTCATCGCGTAGAAACTCCAAGAGTCAAATATGGACTAAACCCAAACCACATATTATTAAGAAGGCTAGAAAATCCTATATGTACTTACAAACCTTCAACACCGAAAATAAAAGGCCTTCGTTAAACAGATCAGAAGAGACCGGAGGTATTCGCCGGAAACCAACCGAGAACCTAAGAAAAATTGTAAATCGAAGGGAATAGATCTTGCATGTCCCGATATAAAAAAATCTAGACAAAATCTAAAAAAATCTCTAACAAAAAAGTATCACCGTAATCCGATCTAAAGAATTCAAACGAAAAAGCCGAGAAGTAGAACACAAAGAAAAAGGGGAGGATCAACGGTGGTACAAACGGCCAACCGCCAATCCCAATCTAGGAAGAGGCAGGTGATTAACTTACTTTTAGAGAGAGGGAAGAACAATATCTAGACAGACAGTTTTTTTAGGTCATAAGCTTATATTTGGAATTAGATTTAAATGCTTCGAATAAAGACATAGAAATTTCATCTACGGAGTAAGAGTACATTATGGTTTGTATAGTAAAAACAAACATGTAACAGTAAAAGATGATATCCTAAATAGTGACCCTATAGTTTGGATCACCATTCACACTCAAAGTTATCTCTTTCTACTTCATCATTAGAAAACTACTAGTTTTCGAGAAGGATTATGGGATTCGGATCTAAGAACATCCCAAGAATATTCACTGCAACATATTTACACCTTTACAGATTGTAGATTTCATGTATACATGTGAATTAATTTTTATAATGAAACTATCAACCAGTAAGGGTGCAATATTGTGGTAGGAATTTATACTTTTTAACTTCCCACTGATAAGATATTTTTGAGTGAGCAATATACATATACCTTTTGTCTTTGTTATCAACTGAATGAGTATATAAATTTAACACCAACTTGTTAATTTAATGTCATTCTAATCATTAACATAACCGAAAATGCATGCATGTGACCTCCTAATTTCCACTAATCAAGTACATGGTGCATGTGTATCTAACCATGTAGTATAACCTATAACAACCTTTTAGTGTACATTTTTTAAGGCATGTGTATGAATGCATTTTACCATCCGATTAATCTCCTAGATATCAACATTTAATCTTTGCATTTGTTTATTTTTGTATTTCGTTCACAGATTTTATGGAGACTTCTAAAACAGAATATTTTCTAAAACTTTGTGAATAGTTGATGTATTTTTTGTTTGTCTGCGGGGGGTTTTATAATTTTAAGTCTAATCTACGTCTACCACACAACATGCTTAATTATTAAAAGCATAATCAGGTACACAATTATTCAATGTTTAAGAGAAATTATTATGGGAGGTTATAACTAAAAACGAATCATCCGATGCGAAAGCCACGTCATACTTGATGGAGATTGCTTATCATAGTGACGACACTACCCCTCAGAACCAACTTTAAATTATAAAAACACAAATTGGTACAAAGAACATGTATTGTTTGAGAAAAGAGAATTGTAATCTTTTATTATTTGTTTATTTTGTAGCTCACCCTTATATCATAGCCCCGACAAGACTTGTTGAAAGTTGAATTTACAACACTACCCATACATGTTTATATATGATTTTTGTTTTAAAAAATATATCTTATAAAAACATTTTCATAAGCTATTATAGCAAATTTCATCTATAACCTAATTACTAATATAATTTCATATAATACAAAGGAATTTGTTTAACTCAATCATGTTACATCAAAGTTTTCAACAACAACAAAAAAAACCTGTTACAACAAACTTATTATTTAATTTGCATTGCTAAAAATTATAAAATGAAAATTATAACTATCAAAAGCTGCTATTTTAGTGGTTTTTCGTTATTGTTTTGATTTTATTGCTATCTGAATTTAATTAGTAATTTCCGTTTGTGGTTTTTTTTTTTTGTCAACAACAATATTGCATTAAGCTGGGTTCGAACCCAGGCGGTGACACAGTGACAGCTCTAGCACAAACCACTAGGCTACAAGTCCTGATCCCGTTTGTGGTTTAAATAATAAAAAACAAATCATACATGGAAATAAAAAAAAGTCCGCTAACTTATACCGATATTGAAAAAGAATAAATAAAACATTTTTAACAAAAATATTTTTTAAAACTATACTATATACATAGAAAATAATAAAATGCTCAACTATATATTGTTTGTATTTGCAAACTATACATTGTAGAGTGTAGTGAACTTTTAAATTTTTCTTTGTGTATGGTGAATTACATTTAATAACAAGACACTATTAGCAGATGTATAGGACTGATTAGAGTTGGTATTTTATTGATTTGTATATTATTTCTCGTGCTTTTATAATATATATATATATATATATATATATTTGAATTTAAACGTTTGTAAAATATAGATGATAAACATTCACTTGGATGTATAGTTTTTTTCCATCTAATTATCTTATGCTTGTATGTAATCTTACAATTGCTTCCTATACTGCCTTCATTGTGATGGACCGAAGTTGGTTTTTACCAACTTAGTTGTCAAAGAACCTCTTTTAGACTAGTTCTTAAATTGGTTTGAGTTTATAGTTTGTTTCATAGTAATTGTATTTTAGGTTGTTGTGTAAGGTCCTTTGTTAAGTTTACTCATGTATTGTCTCACGGGCTTTGGACTCCGGGGTATGTCTGTGTCCTCCGGCTTCGGTTGTAATTTGTTCTAATAAAATTAGATGAAACAAAAAAATCTTTCAATTGCTTCTGCAACCGAAAATAATAATAATTACTGGTCATGTTCATAGAATTTTTAGGTTGAATATACAACTAGTGCCTGTCTATTAGACAATTGGTCCGATTAGTGATCCGTGACATCTATAACAATCCGCACAACAAAGGCGGCTACAATCTCTTTTGTTGGAGCTGCATGACAAATATCTTAATACTGCGATATTAAAATATTAATAATTTGTGGATAATATAAAAGGTAAAATTTTGTGCGCTGGAGTTACATTAACTCAGGTTTCACCAATCACATCACCAATTAATTATTGATGTATACGTTTCATCTTTCGATTTCCCTCTACAAATAAGTGCAAGCCTAAAGTTATGAACCATTTATATATAAATCATAGTAATTTGAAAGATTTCATAAAATCTTATAGGCGTTGAAAAGACAAAGAAAGTGTACTTTGCTTTAAATCTTGTAGTTTTTACGTTCGACTATGGAAGTCTTGCATCTCTACGATTGGTTGCAATTTGAAAAATGTGGAAAACATGTGGTGCATGGAATCTCAAGGTTTAGATTTTCTGATATTATATTTCATTTTGTCTCTGTCTGATGCTAGAAATCATGAAATAAAGTAGGACATGATAATTAAGTGGATGGTGATCTAGTTGTATATATTGAGAATGTATGTTTACAAGTCATTAGTTATTAAGGGAGTGATAATACAGTTTAAATACACACGAAAGTTGGTATTTTTCCAAAACTATCAAATTATATCAATCTCTTAGTATTTTGGACACCATTAAAATTATACCAAAAAAATTCAAAATTTCTATTTGTGGGTTAATACACACGAAAGTTGAGTTTTTTTCCAAAATTACGAAATGATATCAATCTTTTAATANAATTTCTATTTGTGGGTTAATACACACGAAAGTTGAGTTTTTTTCCAAAATTACGAAATGATATCAATCTTTTAATATTTTGGACACCGGTAGAGGTCATACAAAAAAACCTCAAAAATTCTTTTGGTGAGTTAATACACACAAAAG
>OVAP01000136.1:0-49582 GCA_900406295.1 Aurinia saxatilis | reverse complement strand
GTAATAGTACAAGATATCAAATCAGTATATCAACAAAATAATTATCAAAGTCAATTACTTTATACTATTTCTAAACAAGTGGACAATATAGATAATAAATTAAATATTGTTGAGGACAATAAATTGAATCATTATAATCAAAATAATCAACATCCCTTTTCATCTGTAACCGCCCCAATCTTCGAACCAATAACTAGGCAAGTCAAATTTCCTGAAAATGAAATTTTAAAGTCAATTGCAACCAGATTAGATAAATTAGACAAGAGTAAAGGAATTAATAATATAGATGAAAATGATGATGAAACCTCATTATCGGAAACTGATCATCAAGAAATTAATCGAATTAAAAATAAAATGAAATCAAATAAACCTTATTATCCACGACATAGTCCACCTGATCTGTTATATGAAGAACGCCATAAATATTCTGCTAATGTATATTCCGGGGAAGGAATATATGAATGGAATATTGATGGACGGTCAGAATATAAATAATGAATTTATTCCAAGAAATGGGAATGGCCGCTATAGCAAATACGGATAAACAAGCATGCATTTTATTGATAACCGGATTTAACGGAGCACTAAAATATTGGTGGGATAATTAACTAGATGTAGCTACGCAAGATTCAATAATAAACCATTTTGATATAAAAAGAAAGGAATATTCATATGGTTCTATTATTGAAGAAGAACAACAAAATGCAGTTGAAGTATCCATACTTTAACAATGCATTTTATTGGTAATCCAACTGAAGAACTAGAAAGTAAAAAGATCATATTAATCAACCTACGATGTCCAACATTAGGAGATTTTAGATGGTATAAAGATATTTTATAACCAATATATTCCAAAGACACGATTGTAATCAATCTTTCTGGAAAGAACGGTTTATCTCAAGATTACCGTCCTTTTTCGCAGAAAGAGTAATCAACAAATTAAAGGATTATTCAGGAGGACAACCTATCCCCTGGAATACAATTACATACGGCCAACTATTTGCATTTGTTAAGAAGGAAGGATTAGCAATATGTCAAGAACATAGAGATAAAAAACGCGACGATAAATTTAAATTTAAAGTGACCATAGGTTCATTTTGTAAACAATATGGCTACAATAATCTTAATCCACCCTAAAGAATTAAACGATTAAAGTATAAGTAAAGAAGATCTGATATGTGAAACATTATAAAAAAAATAGGAATTTTAATAGAAAACCAACTGATAAATATTATTCAAAAAATGATAAAAAAATTTAAACCTACAAATAAACAAAAAATAGTATGTTGGAATTGTAAAAGACTTAGACATAGGTCTACAGAATGCAAAATAAAAAAGAAAATGAAATGAAATATTTCAAGACCAACCAGATATTCAAGAAAAATTAAGTAAGCTATTAATTTCAGAGTCAGATTCATTAGAAGAAACTAATAGCAGTTATTCCATAAACGAGATAGGAAATTCAAGTGATTCTTCTACAGAATCACAAGAATTATCCGATGACTTATGCAATTGTAAAATAATAAATGTAATAACTAAAGATAACGATAAACAGTTTTTACTAGATATAATAGATAAAATTGATGACCCAGAGACTAAAAAGGTGTACCAACTAAAATTAAAGGATATTATCTATCAAGAAAATCAACTATCCATGCCACAACCTTTTAGTTTAAATAAAATAATTGAAAAATATCCAACTCAAAGTTTATTTAAACAAGTAACTGCAGGAGAACTTCAAAACAAAGTTAAACTAACTAAAACACACAAATTAAAGAATTACAATTAGCAGTTAATCAACAAGAATTAAAACAATTAAAGATAGATGCAATATTATCTCTAATTGAATCTAAAAATAATACACAGGCATCATCAAGTAATCAAAATTTAGAAACTAATAATGAAAAAGAAATTCAAAATAATGAAGACTATATTCAAATAATTAATAAAAGTAACTATAAAAAAATGGTATACTAATATCACTCTGCATATAAACCATGATTTTAAAATAGATGTTATTGCATTAATGGATACAGGAGCAGATTATAATTGTATCCGAGAAGGAATAATACCAACAATATACTACGAGAAAACATCTGAACGCCTAAGTGGTGCAAATGGTATAAACTGTCATGTGCAAAAATTTTGTAATCAAGGATACTGCTTTAAAGATTAGTTTATACTAGTAAAAAATTTAACACAAGAAGTAATACTAGGAACCCCATTCTTTACGCAAATTTATCCTTTTAAAGTAACTGAGATAGGAGTAACAACTAAAGTTGTAGGAACAAAATTATTATTTGAATTTTTATCACCAATGAAAACCAAAGAAATTCTAGCTCTACAACAAAATACAACTCAAAAACAATTAATTTAATAAAAAGTAAGCAAAATCATATTCAACACTTACAAGATGAAATAACACATAAAAAATAGAAGAACAGCTTAAATTACCACATATAATAAACAAAATAAAATCTATAGAAAATGATCTACTAAAACAAGTATGCTCAGATTTACCAAATGCATTTTGGGAAAGGAAACAACATATGGTTGAACTTCCACATATAAAAGAATTTAGGAAAAAAATATACCAACAAAGGCATGACCAATACAAATGAATAAGGAATTATTAGAACATTGTAAGCAAGAAATAAAAGATTTACTAAACAAAAAATTAAGTAGGCCGTCTAAGTCCCCTTGGAGTTGCTTGGATTTTTATGTAAATAATCAAGCCAAAAAAGAACGAGGAGTACCACGACTTGTAATCAACTATAAACCACTCAATGATGTTTTACAGTGGATTAGATATCAAATACCAAATAAAAGAGATCTATTAAAACGTCTTTACAACGCCAAAATCTATTCAAAATTTGATATAAAAAGCGGGTTCTGGCAAATACAAATTGCGGAACAAGATAAATACAAAACGATATTTACAGTACCATTTGGGCATTATGAATGGAATGTAATGCCTTTTGGATTAAAAAATGCACCCTACAAATTCCAACACATAATGAATGATATATTCAAGAATTACACAAATTTCACAATTGTTTACATAGATGATGTATTAGTATACTCAAATTCAATAGATCAACACTTCAGTCAGCTACATACATTTTTAAATATAGTTAAAAAACATGCTTAGTAATATCAGCCAAGAAAATGTACTTATTTCAAACAAAAATAAGATTTTTAGGACACAATATATACCAAGGAACAATAACGCCTATTGCAAGATCAATAAAATTTGCGGATAAATTTCCAAATGAAGTAAGAGAAAAATCGCAATTACAAATTTTTTTAAGATGTATAAACTATGTCTCTGACTTCCTACCTAATCTTAGGAAGACTATACAACCATTATTTCAACGACTTCAAAAAAATCCTAAGCCTTGGACTAGTCAACACACTCGATTAGTTCAACAAGTTAAGCAAAAGGTTAAAACCTTACCATGTCTATTCATACCAAACCCTGAAGCTAATATGATAGTTGAAATTGATGCTTCAGAATTAGGATATGGAGGAATACTTAAATAAAAATTACCAAATTCTAAACAAGAATCTATAGTTAGTTTCCATTGGCAAGGGCCTCAAAAAAATTATTCAACAGTTAAAAAGGAAGTTCTCTCGATAGTAAACTATATTTCAAAATTTCAATACGATTTAATAAATAAAAGATTTCTCTTACGAGTTTATTGTAAATCTGCTAAAGAGATTTTACAAAAAGATGTTAAAAACCTAGTTTCAAAACAGATTTTTGTCCGTTGGCAAGCTATTTTATCAGTGTTTGATTTTGATATACAATATATAAAGGGGAGAATAATTCTCTACCAGATTTCCTAACAAGAGAATATTTACAGGGTAAATCAAAGGATACTCAACATGAGTGATCCGAAGAAGAAGAAGCCGATGACAGCATCGGATTATATCAAGACACAGCCTCACCTACAAGGCAAACCCCTATCTATTCAAAACTCCTTTACGGCTCTCGCCGAATTTCCCCCTCTAACCTACTCAAAAGCCGTCACCACAGATACCAAAGGCCAAACCTCTAATCCTACCCCAAGAATCCTCTACACCATCCAATTACTTCCTTAAACCACAAAAACAACACCTTTTAACCACCCATTTCACCAAAACAATTAACCTAAAACAGTTACAAGATTTTACCCATAAAATCTTCTATGAAGATTAGCCTTTATCCCACAGACAATATTACCAAAAATAGAACCTTTTACGAGTATATTCTAGTAGACTCCAAGTCTGTAGAAATTACTCATTACCAAGATAAAAACAACCCAAACCAGATCTCTTACTCAGCATGTAAGATCCTAAGGATCGCTTCTATGCAAGACCTTGGCATTATCAATCTTCATACCGAAAGACCTTTCAATGAAACAAGATTTCCCAGGGTATTCGTATACCGATTACCAAAATGCTTTCTTCTGAACCTTTTACCTCAGACCCTACGACCATTCCTGGTTTATATCCTTTGACTCAAGGTGTTCAACAACAGTACCAGGTTGGTTCAACGAATGGTGGTACTGGTTCGGCCCAACCGAACAGATCTATCCACAAGAAATTACCAAAACCTCATTACCATATTATTCCAAATTCAGACCTATACAACCAGCTGGTCGCATCAGCAAAATATGCTTTCACATTGACATGGGTGTCCCATGGATATGTTCCTGACATTTTAACCTCATATTAGCCCTACCTGATATGACATACTCTTTAGTCCACGAATTTCGCGTCAAATGGTGGAATAAGTACAACTTAGACCGCTGCTCTTTATCCAACATCCATAAATATTTCCAAACCACCCAACAACTCCAAAAAGTATCCAGATAGTCTCCAAATCTACCCCCTTCTTAAACCAAGCGAACTCACTTCGTAAACACCAACCCAAAATCCTCAAAACCCCAAACCAAAAGATACCCAATCCTCCTCCAGTCCAACGAACTCAACAAGTTCTTCCAAATCAAGACACTCCAACAAAGAAATTAAAAGGATGCTCCAGACGATAGCTCAACAAATGAACTCCTCATATGACGAGGACGAAGTTATGCAAGAACCCGACCCATACAGCGAACCATTAAGTCAAGACCCCTTTGAATTATAAAAAAAACAAAAAAACAAAAAACAAAAAACAAAAAAATAAATAAATAAAAAAATAAAAATTAAAAAAAAAAAATTAAAAAAAAAGAAGGTAATAGTATTGTATATATTTTCACTTTCATCTTCTATCAATGTATATTCTAGTAGACTCTGTATCTTATTTCAAAAGTATTTGTATCTCTGCATTACTGTTTGTATTTACAAAACAATATACAGAGTATATCTGTATAAAATGTAATAACTCTTAGAAAACAAGGCGCGCGAGCGAACAGGCGGGACCCACACAGGCGGGACCAACACAAAGAAGTCACCACCAATCAAGATAAAACAATAAAGAGACTCGACAACCATTACTCAGCAACAACTTATCTTCACAAAGACAAAATATAAAGATGACAAGATATCAATCAATTATGGAGCAAAAAAGAAAAAATTACAAGAAGACAAATCTTTTCTACTCAACAATACCTCTACTCCCCTATAAAAACCCATTTTTGGAATCAATGAGGGACACGAGCATTTTCACTCACAAAACTCTCTCTTCTACTATCTCTAAGTGCTGAAGAAATTTCTTGTAATCTTTCAAAAGCCTTATTTTCAAAACTTTGTAATTTTATCATAAACAAATAAATAAAATTATCAAACTTTTACCATTTCTAAATCTTTACAATTCTTAGTACTTTATTTTAGTTATCATTTCTAAATTTAGTTAGTGGAATGATATTCCTAGTAGACAAGTACCAAATGTATTAGACATCTATCTAATAAAACAGGTAACTAGCTAAAGTAAATTATATACTCAAAACAGTCAACTAGTCAAAATCAGAGAGCTAGTTTAGTGATATTCCTAGTAGACAAGTTTTTAGAACATAACACACAAACAACAAATGTATTAGACGTCTGTCGAATAAAACAGGTAACTAGCTAAAGTAAACTGTATACTCAAAACAGACAACTAGTCAAAATCATAGAACTAGTTGAATGATATTCCTAGTGGACAAGCTGTAGAACAAAACACACAAACAACAAATGTATTAGAAGTCTATCTAAAAAAATAGATAACTAGTTAAAGCAAACTATATTCTTAAAAACAGTCAACTAGTCAAAATCAAAGAACTAGTTGAATGATATTCCTAGAACAAGCAAAACATGCAACATATTAAAATCCTCACACACAAAACAAAGCATTGAACTATAAGAGACCCAGAAAACGGCTGAATAGACACAATTCCTTCATTAGAACATATTCCAAGAGTCTTCCCACAAAAAGCAGTTCCCAAAAAAGAATTATAATCAAATTTCTGTAAATTCTTAGGTATATATCTGTTCATCAAGTTATTAGATGCATCGAACTATAAGAGACCCATAACGTAAAGAAAGGATAATTGACAAAAACACAAACAAAAAACGCATAAAGAGGCTTTTTTCAAAGGGATTATTGTGTTAATAAACAAGGCAAAAATGAAATTGAACAGGAACAAAGACCAAAATTAGGGTTTTCAATGTTGTATTGACAAGAAATACAAATTGGGCAATTATAAATAACTTCCAGACTAGTAAATTAAATGGAAGAACAAAAAGAAGAAATTAATAATGAAACAAAAAAGGGCAGAAGTCTCTCTGTTTCGAGGAAAGAGAGAAGAAGAAAATGAAAAAGGAGAGAGGGGAAGAAAATAGGGAAAATAATCGTACAATGATATAAAGAAAAAAATATAAATAAATAAGTAAATATGACACAAAATAAAATAATCTAAAGTATTATGCTATAGTGCAAAGAAAATGGTGGGTTTTGTAGTCTTTTACTTTGGTTTGACTTTTAATAAAATAATAATTTGTTAGTCTTTTTATTTTTATGGCAAAAGGTGATAATTTTGCAAATTACTCTTATTTATTCATGTTCTAGAATTAAGATTTGGTGTCTGATTTTACGGTTGGTGCCCGAACGACACCATCATTGGTGTCGCTCGACACTCAGACAGATTTAGCTACAGTTTGGATTATTCCTATGAAATTTCCAAGGCCTAACGTGTGTTTTAATTTATTAAAAAACCCCTGATTACTTGCTAATTACTGTTTTAATTAGTCACTTGAATTATTTTGTCTTAATTGATTAAAGATCCCAAAATTGATTGTGTAATGGTCTTTGTGGATTTGATCCCTAAGTATTACAACACAATTCCTGTGCATTTGCAGTTAAATACTAGGGTTAAAACTCGTGTATCAAGTTTTTGGCGCAGTTGCCGGAGACCAATTTGGTTGCCTACTAGCTTCAGATTTTTGTCCTGTCTAGGATTTTATTCTACTGTTTTTATTTATTTTTATTTTTAGTTACTAATCAGTTTTTCTTTTTTATTTTATCTTTGGTATTTTGGGTGTATGTTTAAAAGAAGTGACGGTTCTGAAAATTTCTTACCACTCACCAACGAGCAACTAGCTAGAATCGAAAGAAACAACCGCAACAAAAAGTCGAAATCAGCCACTATGGTGGAACCAATCGACAACACCGCTGTTGTGGGAGTCGGATTCCACCCCCTGAGATTGAGAGCGAAGAAAGTGACTAAGTCATCGAAAAACTATCAATATCGACGACTTAGAATCTTCGAGTACATTGTCAATCACGAAACCTTACCATGGAGCCTTCCGAGACCTACGAATCGTGTTTGGCTCACTTAAGTCCCTCGGAAGAATCAATCCCGCGACCCAATTTGTGATTTGCCTTCACCAATTCAATCCGCTACCCACGGTCACATGCGTCTCGCGACTTTGTTCCTCTGACCTTGTCCCACGACCCACAAAACACACCAGCTCACAGATCGTACATCAAGCAAGAACACGCAACCCGCGACGAAGCCGGCTCGCGGCCCTCACCCTTCGTCTCCTTCCCGTGACCCGAGCATGGGCTTGGCTCAATCTTCATTCGTGACGAAGCATGGGTCGCACGTCCTCTACAAAACATGCTCCCGCGACCCAACATCAAGAGTGGCTCGCCACTCGTCTCTCCGAGCATGACCTGCGAGCTATCGCTCGAGTGTGGCTCGCCTTTCGTGGGAACGAACTCGTCCCGCAACCCACGGACCAAGTCTGAGTCGCGGCTCATTCTTTAGCACGCGTTCCCCGACCCAAGAGTACGTAATGGTCGCGGAACATGATCGAATCAATTCCCGCGACCCACGCATATATCGCGGGTTGCGAAGCATGACAATCATCAAGGCTTAATGCCATTTTGTGGATCAAACAAGCCGTGAACTTAGTTCCAACGAGAACGTGTCATCCACGATGTAACGTTAACTTACACTATCACAAAATGCGACCTATGTGTCCGATTACACTCCAAACGGTCCGATATTCCATCATGGGAAGATATCCAAGCCAAGCCTTTCAGAAAGATTACTCACGGATGTTCTAGAAGATTCGAGAAGGATCGAAGGCGAATCTACAAAAAAGGAATTCTTTCTCTGTTCTACGAAAAAAGAAAGTTTTTAGATTCACATCGGAGAAAATGAAGCTATCGAAGAAGCTGTCTGCAAGAAACGGAGCTGTCTGAGAGTATACATATCATGCTAGTCATAACTTACATTGTATCTTGAAATATCGTAGCCTCTTGAACCCTAGAGAGCTCTACCAATAAAATTCATGATTCATCTATATTTTCTGTCTGTAGTTCATCGTTTCTTCCGTTCTGTTTTTTGTCTTTGAATTCTGTCCGTTCTCTCTGCTTTCTCCGTTCTACAAGTGATTCGTACAGAAAGATAGTCGACGATCCCTTAAAAGTTTTGTATTATACAAGTTTGTGGTTGTGTGAATTTTGGTACACACATCTATCTTAGCCAAGCTACATAAGATGCAAGAGGAGATGTGACTGATTTACGAAGCTCAAAATCAGCGAGTAACCACTATTGGAGCCTCTGATACTCCACACTCTTTCTACACCAACCGTTTTGCCATATGCCCCTCTCGCGTACCAGGAAAAGACAATGAGATCAAACCTCAGATGATTTCCATGGTTGGAAAATACCAATTCCATGGATTAACTAATGAAAATCCCATGGATCATATCGACAACTATGAGAAAATGTGCAACATTACGATGTCTAATGAAACACCTAGTGATTACAACATATGAATGTTGTTCCCTTTTTCACTAGCTGACAAGGCAAAAAGATGGCTTAAGTCTCTTTATCCAGCATCTCTCCGCACTTGGGCAGAGGTTAGAGCAGATTTCTTGGACCATTTCTTCACCAAATCCAAGACAAGAGCTTTAAGGAACAAATTCACCAATTTTCAGAAAGTGTCCGGTGAATCTCTTTGTGAAGCATGTGAGAGATTTAAGGAGTATCGCAAAGAGTGTCCATATCATGGGTACACCAATGACAAATTGCTTAGTCTATTTTATGATGTAGTAAACTGGGACTACAAGACAACTCTCAATTCAGCTAGCAATGGTGACTTCATGACACAAACAAGCCGGTGCCTACAGGCTAATTGAAATTTTAGCTTCTAGCTCTTACAACCGCGGTGCTGAGTACGATAGATCGTGCAACGTGAACAATGTGGAATCTCACAAGATCGATAAGATTAATGAGAAGATCAATATGCTACTCAAGGTTACCAAGAAGAGTGTGTCTTTTGCCGATATCGAGGCTATCTAAGAGGAAGAAGATGTGAATTTTGTTGGGGGAAACTGTGGGCAGAAGTTTCAGTTTCGTCTCTATAATGAGAGTTCCTACAAAAAGCCTTCCAACAATTCATTTCAAGGGAGGAACTATTGGAACACATCCTACTAAACCCCCCATCCACAGGACAATGAGATGAAGTCGATGTTGGAACAACTCTTGGAGGGTCAACAAAAATTGACGGTTACCTTTAACGGTAAGATCAACCACCTCTACACTGATATTAATTGCAAGATTGAGCCACTAGCCACTCACTTGAATAAGACAGATTTACAAGTTGCTTAAACGGCCGAAGCGATTTGAAGACAAGAAGGATTTCTTCCCAAAAAAACGGATCAAAATCCTAAATTTTTTGTCAATGCAATCAGTTTGGACTGCGGAAAAGAAGATGGATCATGCTTACAAGAAATAACAATCAAGAGCTGGTGGAAATTGAAGATTGGATGAAGACGATGACATTCCGCATGGAAAACAGAGCAATGTTTTTCACCAATACAAATTTTACTACTATACAAAAAATAGTAAAATCCTAAAACAAATGAATACATACCTAAGAAAAATACACATGTTTTTAGTTATAACTTTTAAGCGGGGAAACTCTCTAAACCCGTTGAAAAAGCTTTATACATCCCTATCCAACTTGACATCGAGATGGATGCTCAAATCCAAAAGCATTCATATCTGATCACTAAATTTTCATATTAAACGCTACGATTCCACACTAATTGTTTCTTCTACAAGCCTTAGACTTAGATGTTTATCTTATTGAATTTAACATCGTTTGTTAGAAATTTTGTTATTTTAGTTTACATTACAAACAAAACATCTTGTTGCTATCTTAGTTTAGTATCACTTTAAAATATTCATAGTATGACAACTTGGTATTCATGGATTTAATCCCTAGTTACTACAACATTTGATGTGCATTTCCGATAGTTATTTAGTATTAAAAGTCTGTGTAACACTCTTCAATCAAACTCTTGGCTAAATCAAAATTTTAGATGCTATCGGTGTTTCTCAAGGATCCTTTTCTTTTTCACTAGAAATACTTATCTTATTGATTAAGTAATGATACACAAACCGGCGAGACTACAACCGGAGTTACAGAGTCTGTGAAGTGAACCACCAGGTTCCAGAGTCTCGAGAAAGAAGATAAAAAGGGTACTAATTAAATTCAAATAAAACCGATCACTAAAACTTTCTACATATGAGTCAAAAAACAGAAAAAACCTAATTAAACCCAAAAACGACTCTACGAGCTGTAAACATACAACTCAAACACACATCCTTGATGAATAAGTTGCCTTGACATATGAAGCATCGCCTGCTACTTCCACTTGAATAATAAGCCAAATACTGCCTATACCTTGTAGACTGGTGAAGCGAGAAAAAAGACAGAACCAACTAACCCCGCCGTTAACCACCATCATAGCAAGACAAGAGACAAGTCTCGATTAGATGGTGTTGCATAAACTAGAGCCGGTAAGCTCCTCCAGAGAGCACCGGGAGTGCTTGATCGACATCAGAGAAACCTTGAGGTCTTCACGCCAAAGTAGAACCCGAGATTAACTGAAATAAACTCATGGTAGAATAGTTTAAGGAGGTAGAGAAAAGATCTAATTGCAACCCGAGATCTTCTTCACCGCCTAAAGGCAAGGTCAGCAGTACAAAAATAAATCAGATATGGGGTTCCAACTAAGTAACCTAAGCCAGAACCAATAAAAAAACATGTTTTCTAACAGGAATCCAACTATGCATGTCCCAATCTAAGAGGATCGGTCTAGATCTAAAAAGATTCCAATTGAAAAACAAACCCGAAGCCTGATCTACAATCGATGGAAGAGAAAGAATAAAAGCCGGCAAAAGAAAAGAAGAGACAAATAAAGAAAAGTTCGGAACCAGCGGCGGCGAGAACCGCATGCCGTCGATCCCGATCTAATTCTTTAGGTCGGTGAAAGAGATAAGCTCTCATTTCCTCTCACGGTTTCTCAAGGATCCTTAAACTGTTTTGTCTTTAACACAAATTTTATGTAAAAGCTTTCAATATGTTTGAATTATTTACTGTATTTTATTTAGTTTTCAGTTTGCAATAAGTTAAAACGGGTTAAAATTTGTTTTCTCTTCTGCCTTCTCTCTTACTCTAGAAAGAGAAAGCCGTCGACTCATATTTGCTTGGGACCATCGCTCTGTGATCAGATCCGCCACCGGACCCCACCAGTTCCTTTTGCTTGCTTTCTTTTAGCTATACTAGGTATCTCGGTAAGGGAGGGATCAATATAAAATTGAGATTGACAGTAGAAAGATCTAGATCTTGATTTGGTTCGAGATCTTGTTTTCCAATCTTACTCGATATTTGGATCTCTCCTCCTCTGTCTTCTCTTGTTCTTGTTGGGTTTCTATGGGCCTTTTTGGTCCGGTAACCTCATGATTCTAGATAGTTATTGATGGGGATTTAGTTTTCACCCAAAATATTCCTGCAAGCGCACATGTCTCATAGTAGTACTTAGGGATCGTATCCACGGAGAAAGGACTACTACGCTGCAAACTTATGGGGTTCAAATCGAGCTAAGGTGCAAATAAAGTTTTTATGGGTTTTGATTGATCGATTGATGAAAATGGTTTCTGATGAAATCTATAAATCTACTGATGCAAATTGAAAACAGTTTGAATGCAATTAATTTAAATGTTGGGAATAAGGTATATTTCTCTAAAAACACAGGCCATATTATTCTGATTTGTAGACAGCTTTCGTATTGGAATCTTCCGAACTCAATTCTACTCAAGCATAAATCACATGACCTCAACAAAGGGGCAGTCATGATCTCTACTAAAGAACTGATATGCTAACCATACACATGGTCCTTTGGTTAAGGTCCCACATGTACATCTTATCATTTACTCGTCGGATCTTCTACCTAATGATGTTTTAGCGAAGAGAGTCTATTACGAAAAGCTAGGTGATTAAGCTAATTATTCTCAAGCTAGTAAATATAAAGTTCTTCCAAATGGCCAGTAAATAATTTATCTACCAAACCATGCAACTATTAAAACCTTGATCCCAACGATCAAATTACTCTAACATAGATCAAGAAACCATGAAGATAAAACGACCATGAAATTTATAGCAACATGGGTTCAAATACAAGAGATTATCTCCCCTAGCAACTACAAAAAAGAAAGCAATAAAGAGTTTAAGTGATTTTTAAAGGCAAAGTGCTCGCTATTAGAGTTTAGGTGGGATGGAGAGGCACACCTCTTTCTGAGACGAGAGGTCTCTTTATGTAGAGGGTGCTGGACGTCTAAGGGCTTCAGTGAAGTGATAGAAGAGAATCAGATGAAGAGTATCAAAATATTTGAGTTTATATGTTCTGATCGATCGATTACCAAAGGAATATTCGATCGATTCCTTCTCGAATGATCCATTCTGATATCTGTTGAATCTTCTCACGCGTTTGTTGTTGTCTTCAGATAATATCTGAATATGTAGAGTGATCCCGAGCAGTTTCCAGAAGCTTTTGTAGTTACCCTCTTCCTGATCGATCGATCGTAGTTACTTCAGTCGATTAGGCCTTAAGAGTAATGAGCTTTAAAAGACTTCTCTTTAATGTCTGGGCTATAACTCCAATGTTGTTTGGTCGGATGACTTGATTCCAAGCCCATGTGGCAGCTAGTTCACGTGACTTGTTTGTCTCCAAAATTCACTTCAATCCAATTTGCACATCATTTTTATCAGAGCATCTTATTAGGCAAGAAACGTCCATCTTGGTACTTAAAAAGTTTGTTTTCTCCAAAAACACTTTGAAAACATAAAATGGTGAAAATCATAACATTAATCTTGAAATCATTTGGTTTTGTCATCAAAGGTACTTGAAATTCATAGTGAAAAGTGGTAAAAAATCAATCCTATCAGTTGTATCCCGATCCATTTTTATCTTCCTCGGTTAGATCCCTGCATACACTCTTTCTGTGCTATCATTGATTTCTCTCAATTGTGTTTGGTGAACTCCAGAATCAGGCCTTCGTCCGAGTAGCTTTGGAGATGGTGTCGGCTTCAACCTTCATCGTTCCGTGGTGGTTCTTCCCTTCAATAAATCATCGTTCAGGTGTTTACTGTCTCAATGGCTTTGTCTAGGTGGGCGAAGAAGTAAAAAGAGGAGCTGAAGCGGTGGTCGGTTGGAAAAAGTGCATATGTGTTTGGTGAGCCAAGCTTCTCCTAGTTTTATCTTGTCTTGGACTACGCGGATTGCTTTATCCTCTATTTTATGCAGAGGACTGAGGATTGTGTATACGGTTTTTGTTACCTTTGATTTATTTAGTTCATTAGATTGTAATTGAGTTGGATTTTTGTTAGTATCTAGGTGTTTGTGTTTTTGTATAGATATTTAGGGATCTTGTTTTTTCATTGGATAGTCTTTTGTTTGGACTCCGGGACCGTTCAGATGTGTTGCCGGTTTGTAATGATTTTTATTTTTGATAAAATCTTCTAGACATTAAAAAAAAAAAAGTTACATTCCATGTTTTTCTATTATGATATCAATAATACAGATGATAAAAAAAAGGTTAATCTTCAAATACGTGAATTTTAGAAATAGTTTTATTGATCCCATTGGTAACTTTCTTTTCATTTTAACGCAAAGACGTTGATAAAAAAAAGAAATAGTTTTATATGTTTCTATAAATATACCAAGAGTCTGGCTCATTTTCCAAAACCTCACATTATTTGTCGTAATCCCAATATATTAAAAGTGATGACTATGGGAGCTTTACATTCCTATTTATTTACGCAATATGTCTTTTTACATCTTTTGTCTCTTTTCCCATTCTTATCATCTCTTTTTGCAACCACTAGTCAAAAGCTCTTCCCATGGCCACAAATATATCTACACACTACACTACTTTCTTTTGTATAGAATAATTTCCTTTATTTTCTTGCCCCAAAAACAATTTGTTCAAAGTTTAAAGGATGGATGAACCATCAAGACAAGCAATGTGACCAAAACCCAATAAAACAGAAATTTTAGAAAAGGAAAGAAAATTTTAATGGAATGTGACTGAGAACTAACTTCGATCTAGACATCTAGTAATATTAGTAGTAAACACATAAAATCTGTTGAAAATTAGCATTTTTAGGAATGTGTGTAATTATTAGTAACAGAGCCGAGCCGTTGTTAATTAGCCGTTGTAGGATTTAATTAGCCGTTCTTTCTCTCACATTCTTTGGTTGTGTATACTGTATAAGACTAAGAGATTTATTCTCACATTCTTTAGTTGTGTATATAAAGGAGAAGCTGATGTATTACTGTATAAGACTAAGAGATTTATTCTCTTGTTATCAAAATCTCCTGAGTATTAAAACTTAAGAGAGAGTGAAATGGAACTGTTTTTCATTTCTTTCTTTTTTGGGTCACCAAGCGGAACGTGACTGTTATATTTCGCTTTATCTTCTTTTAGAAAAACAAAGTATCGTACCAATCAAATTACACTATCAAAAGTTATAATCTAGCCATTCCACTAGTCTATAATCTCATTGTTTTTTACTACATTTCTCCTCATAATTCACTAAGCCTCCTTACAGTTTAAAGAAACATTTAGAGTCAAGTTCAAGAACAAAAAATGTATGTGACGAGGACATTGTCGCAGTTCAGGAAGTACCAGAAGACGCTCTCGGAGGAGTCACCGGAAGGTCCGTTCTCCGGCGTTCTTGTTATCACAGACGAAGAAGCAGAAACAGAGGACACGTTCTGTTTCGGATTATGTAAGAGGACAAAAATCGAGAAGCTTCCGTTTCCTCAGGATAAGATCTTATCAGTTGTTCACACTGATAGTTCTGGTAACAGAGAAACTTCGGTTAAGAAGGTCTTGTTCATACCCGCTTTAGATCAACCATTATCTTCTAATCGGTATTATGCTGTTCAAGCTAGAGGCAGACACAAAGGGTAAGATCCACAAGAAAATATGAAAGTTTTAGGGCTTAAAATTAGACTTGAGTTAGTGTAGTGAACTCGTCTCTGTCTTTTGCAGGAAAGTTTGGGTGTGTTCTAGAGATATAGAGAAAGGGATATGTTGTTTTCCAGATATGTTGAATGAGAATAAACCTAAACCTTTGGACCCAAGAAACGTATATCAGACGGTCAAGATCAACCGACATCACGAGCGTACGTTCTATGCCAAATCTGTAGCTCCAGACGGTACGCCGCCTTCGTTTCTTAAGAAGAAAGGGTGGGAGCTACGAACATCGAGGAGCCTGCATCCGAGGAGACCTAGAGAGGCTCTAGGCCTAGACGATGAGCTAAGAGCCCGTCTCCCTGAATTCGCATTTCCAGTCTCAACAATTCGGTCAGGGAGCGTGATAGTAGGAGAATGGTATTGCCCGTTCATGTTTGTGAAGGAGAATTGTAGTGTAAGTCACCAAATGAGGAAGTCAATGTTCTATAGGATGACACTATCCCAATACTGGGAAAGGATCTACCACTGCCAGAACAATGACTCGAATGAAAACAATGATGAAGATGAAGATGAAGAAGTGGTGAGAGTAGAAGCAAACGTGGTCCGTGAGGCGAACTTTGTGATGGGTATGGAGGCGAGTAAGGGGGAGAAAGAAGGGAATAGAGGGTTTTATTGGTATAGGCCGGTTCAAGGTTTACGGGGACCCAAGGAGAGGAGGAAGACGGGATCAGGGTCTATGGTGGGGCTGAGTTTTGTGGTGGTGGAAAGGATGAGAAGGGTAATGGAGGAAGGAGGATGGGTGGGAGGAGGGAGGAAGGTGGTGAGAGTTGAGAGAGATGAGCCAATTAGGGATACGAATGGTAACAATAGAGATTGGAGGAGATTTGGGTGTTATGTGTTGGTGGAGAGTTTAGGGTTGAGAAGAGCAGATGGAGTTTTGTTGGTTAAATGTGTATTTAGACATACCAATAGACTGAGATGTAAGTGGGAGTGACTTCGAAATGTTGTAAAATATACGGTTGTTTGATGAAAGAAACAAAATTAACCAGCAAACTGTTCTTTTTCAGAGTTAAAAGAATTATTCGACAAAAAATAATCTTCTTTTAATGAAAAGCAGAGTAATGTGTCGAAAAGGAATCCAGTCATATTTTAGAGTTACTTTAGTTTAGAGAGAAGAAATAGAAAAATGAATTGGAGATGTTTTTGGTCACAACATGAAATTCAAAATAAAACTATAAATTTATTGATTAAAAGAGTCAAAAGAAAACAAAATAAATAATAAAAAATAATCTTTCTTCTTCTTAAATTAAATCTGAGTTCTAGATTGGGACTGACGGCCGTGTCCTCCTCCGGCACCGGTCCTCTTTTTCTTTTCTCTTAACTATTATCGGTGTCTCCACGCTTTTAATTTTGGTTCTTGTCGATGAATTGGTAAAGGTGGTGGCCAAATCTGCTTTCTTGGAGTGTTGGAGGTGACCTCAAATAGCGATCGATGGTAGGATTCCTTTGATTCCTCCACATGTTGTGGATTGGTGAAAATGGTGACCCTGATCTGCTTCTTTAGAGGGTTACTAGTGACCCTAGGAGGCGCTCGAATGCTTGATTTCTCTGATTCCTCCACATGCAAGGTTTTCCAAGATCTTATCGTGGCTTTTGCTGGTTTGAGAATATTTGATTTCACTAGGGTTTGGTTTTGAGATGGGTTATCTTAAGGACTTCTGTTCCAAATTTTCTTATTTCAATTCCTTTTTCTAGTAGCCTCTAAGGTTTTTTTGATTAGCTAATTAGAACCTGAAATGTTTTTTATTCCCCTGACCATCGGCGTGGACGGCTTCTAATCTCTACACTTTTAAAAATTGATCCTTTTATTTGGGTATTTGGCTGGTCGAGGTTTCGGTATTAGGAATTTGCTCATGCTAGTTTAGAGTTTCTAGAGTTAGTTTCATCAGGTTTCCAAATGCTCTCCTTCGTTAATGTCCTTCTCGACTCTTTAACTTCAGTGGCCACTACTTTTGGGTTGTAGCAGTAAAAAGAGGTTGGGGAGGGTCTTGAAGTTAGTATGTTGATAGGTTCCCGTAGCTCTAGTTCTTCTGGTCGTTGGTTTTAGCTTGTGCTTAGTACAGCCTATCTACTATCATAGTGTAGTAAACTGAAGGTAGTTGATTCTATCTTTGATCGCCTTTCCTTTGCCTCTTTAGTTGCCTTGGTTGATCTTTGTATCCATCTCAAAGAGTTGTAATTTGATTTGTGTGTCTTGGTTAATGTCGATCCCTTTGTAGTACTCGGACTAATGGTTTTCGGATTTTGTTTTCTTGAGACTTCTTATATCTCCCTGTTGTAAGACTATTATTATTTAATAAAATCCTTAGACGAAAATAAATAAAAATAATAATAGACCTCTAACTTCATTTGATTATTTTGTACATCTAAACTTCTTGATAAAAATTTACCAAACGAAAGATGATGCTAAAGCGATTTAGTTTTTTGGTTGACCAGTTTGTTTAAAGATTTGATTCTTTGCTAGTTCGCAACAACAACTAGACTTCGTTCTAAAAGATCCGCAAAATCTACTAGAATAACCTTTCGTGATGCATAATTGCCCGCAATTGTTTGTACATGATCCAATACAATCAGCGTTTTCCACGGAGATTGCAGGTACTTGTTCTGCAAAAATTGTATTAGTTAAATAAATTCAATTGTGCATTTTTATTTTATGTCTAACCCAATATATAAAGTAAAGTTTGTAGGAAGATTACTCACTATAAAAAAAAGACTTGATTTACCTGCGATGACCAACAATGAAACTGTAATGACGAAAACAAGATATGCAGATGTGTTGTTCTTCATTTACTTATCCTGTTTATTTGTTTGTTAGTATGAAAATATTTTTTATGAATTTTTTTAGGTTGATTGATTTTGTTGAGATAATGCGATCTAATAGGTCTTTTTATATAGTGCTGATATAAATAACTAACTAAATAAAACAGATATGTTGAAGTTGAACCCACATATTCTTCTTGAAAATTTGACTAAACATTTGTAGCCAAATTAGATACAGTAAAAAAAAAAAACTGAATGTAGGAAATTTGATTGAAAATCAATTTACAACAGAATGTTGACTGGTTGACCTGATTATTTGCTAAATATATTAGAGACTCAACTCATTTTGGTTAATTTGGATTGATATTGGTTGTTTTACTCACATTGACACTCCTATATATATATATATATATTAATTATTATGTATTAATATATTAATCGTTAGACCAATATTTGTAAAATACTATGGAATTAACAATTTAACCAAGAAAGTACACAACGTTAAGGAAATAGATAAGATATAAGAATGGAGTCGAGATATGATCTCTTTCCTTAACTCAAAGAATCTCCCATAGTGTAAGAGGTTTTTATAGATTCATGAGTCCCAGGATACAACTATTGGAAACCATATCCCAACACTGGATCATGGTTTTAACGAACATAGTAATCTACTATACTCTCAAAATACATAAAGAAGTACCTTCCGAGGTAAAAGATTGCTAGAGAGTTTTTTGTTTGCTGTGTGAATTTTTTTTTCCGATAATCCCTCTAAGGCATAGAGTGCATCTATTTATAGTGAGTAGAAAGTAATCTCAAGAGGTAAGAGTTTTGATAAGCTCAAAAGTCAAAAACGTTTTTGTCTTTAACACATCAATAGTGCAGACTTTAATACTTCACCATTAGTGTGCATTAGTATAAAACGAATTGTGGCATTATCTATTTGTAAAAAAGATAAGCCCATTCAGGCATATATAGCCCACGAGGCCCACGAGCCCATGAGCCCTAAGAGCCAAATTGAAAGCAACAAGCAACTAGCCACGAGCCACGAGCATGTGTGCGTGTGTAGTTCTTCATATAAATAATCTCCAACAATTCCCCACATGAATAGAAATAACTTTAAACATAAGGACCTAATTTACAAACTCGAAAACAGGAAAAACTGGACTAGACTAGATAAAGAAGTAACTAGACTAGACAGACTTTCGAGAGTATGCGAAAACGAAGTTGTATTTGGATGGTAGCATTTTCCAGCTTTGAACCAACCATTTTTTATATATGTCGGGTCTACTCGCCTAGGTGGTGAACTTGATGTCTTCAACCACCCGAATTGTGATGTAAACCGAGACAACAGACATCGCACAACGACATTTTCTCGTAGAATTATGTTCTCTATTGTGGCCGTGAACATGCTTGGTACTCGTGAGTAAAGTTGGAGAGTATAGCCTCATGTTAACTCTCCTAGAAACGGCCCAATTTCACACTCACTAGGTGATTTGCAAATAATCTTCACTTATGAAACAACATGTTTTATTCCATTATTGACAAAACTTTACAATCATTAAAATCTACTGCTTATCCTCATCATTTACAACAATTTGAATCAACTTGATTTGGTTTTTCCGTTGAACTCACATCTTGGGATCTCCAGTCACATAAGTTGGGTTTCCATCAGAGCATCATCTTTGTTGATAGGCTTCAAACCCTTACCGTTTGATGATCGAAAAACCTGATCTCGCGGCAAACTCTTGGTAAATGGATCCACTAAGTTGTCAGCCGATTTAATGTAATCAACCGTGATTACACCAGTGGAGTTCAGTTTCCGAATATTTTTATGGCGTAATCTAATATGGCGGGATGTGCCATTGTATAGATTATTCAATGCCCGAGAGATAGCTGATGGACTATCACAATGCACACGTAAAGTGGGCACTGGTTTTTCCCACATCGGAATGTCTTCCAAAAAGTTCCGAAGCCATTCCGCCTCTTCCGCTGCTTTGTCTAAAGCGATGAACTCAAACTCCAAGGTGAATCGGGCCAGAGGGTTTGTTTGGAAGATTTTCATGATACTGCTGCACCAGCAAGAGTAAAAACATAACCATTTGTAGATTTGGAGTTTCGAGAATCTGAAATTCAGTTGGCATCACTATATCCATCCAACACGGCTGGCTCTTTACCATAGTGTAGGCCATAACTCTTAGTATCTCGAAGATAATTTATTACTCTAGTTATGGCTTTCCAATGAGTATGACCAGGATTACTCGTGTAGCGACTTAAGACATTCACAGAATGTGCTAAATCGGGTCTCGTGAAAATTGTCAAGTACATGAGACTTCCAATCACCCTTTCATACTCTACTTGTGACACAACTGCACCCGAGTTTTTTCTCAAAGGAAGCTGGGGATCTACCGGAGTCTTGGCAGTCCCGTTAGAGTAGTTCTTAAACCGCTCGAGGATCTTCTCAGCGTAATTTCCTTGAGACAAGATTATTCCACCAGAATGCCTTGTAATCTTAATCCAAAAAATTACATATGCTAACCCCATATCTTTCATGTCAAACTGCCCACTAAGCATATTTTTAGTTTGTTGAATGATAGTCGTGTTGCTTCCATGATGAGCATGTCATCTACATATNATATTTGTGTTGCTTCCCATGATGAGCATGTCATCGACATATAAACACAACAAAACATATCCATGAGGAGTGGTTTTGATGTATATGCATTTATCAGAATCATTGATCCGGAAGCCATTCGTCATCATGATACTGTCAAACTTTTCATGCCATTGCTTCAGAGCTTGCTTAGGTCCATACAACGACTTGACAAGTCTACAGACCTTCTTCTCTTGTCCGGGAGCCACATAACCTTCATGTTGATTCATATAGATGTCTTCCTCTAAGTCTCCATTCAAAAAAGCAATTTTCACATCCATTTGGTGAATTTCGAGATCTCTGAGAGCGGCAATACCAATCAGCATACAAATCGAAATTATTCTCGTAACAGGAGAATATGTATCAAAATAATCCAGTCCTTCCTTTTGACGAAAACCTTGTACCACAAGTATGCCTTGTACTTGTCAATTGATCCATCAATTTTCAGCTTATACGTAAAGATCATCTGCACCCAAGAGCTTTACACCGTGTAATAAATCAGTCAGTTCCCATGTATGATTATGCATAATGGATTCGATTTCACCATTCGCAGCCTCCTTCCATGAAGGTGCATCATGTATGGACATAGCTTCTGCTAAAGTTCTTGGCGCATCCTCAGCGAGAAATGCCATGATGAAATCACGACCAAAAGTCTTTTCCTTACGAGCTCTCTTGCTACGTCAAGGTTCAACATCTTCGTTTTCTTCGTTCACAGAAGTGCTTGAAATACTCGCTTCAGTGCTATCATCTTGTTCCTCACGAGTGCGTTTCGGATTAGCTTTATCCTTACACGGAAACACATTTTCGAAGAATGGAGCATTCCTCGATTCCATGATCGTATTCGCGTGACGATCTGAAATATCCGACTTATATACAAGAAACTGATAAGCACTACTGTTCTTTGCATAGCCGATGAAAAGGCAATCTACTGTCTTTGGTCCAATGGTGACCTTTTTTGAAGGTGGAACTGTCACTTTAGCCAAGCACCCCCACACTTTCATGTATTTGTATGAAGGCACACATCTTTTCCAAAGTTCATATGGAGTCATTCCAGTAATTTTGTGAGGTATCTTGTTCAAGATATAATTTGAGGTAAGCAACGCGTACCCCCACAGGTTTTGGGCTAACCCAGACTCCTGGAACATGGCATTCATCATTTCCTTGAGAGTCCGGTTTTTTTGTTCCGCAACTCCATTGGATTCAGGTGAGTAAGGAGCAGTTGTTTGGTGAATGATGCCATTCTCTCTGCATAATGCATCAAACGGTTCACTATATTCACCGCCTCTGTCGCTTCGAATCATCTTGATACTCTTCTCAAACTGATTCTTGACTTCTAACTTGTACTCTTTAAACTTTTCCAAAGCTTCATCTTTAGTACGAAGTAGATATACATAACTATATGTGGTACAATCGTCTATGAAAGTCACGAAATACTTTTTGCCTCCTCTTGTTTGGATAAATTTCAAATCACATAAATCCATGTGAATCAAACTTAGAGGTTCAGTCGTTCGTTGTACGCTTGGTGATGGTGTTTTAGTGAGTTTGGAGTGCATGTAAACCTCACATTTTTCTTTCCTTATCTTGAATTTAGGAATCATATTCATGTTCAGCAATCTACTCATAGAGTTGATGTTAATATGACCTAAATGTTCGTGCCAAATATTAAAAGACTCCACAACATAAGCAACAAATTTCTTCTTATTCATCTTAGCATTCTTCGAGGTGGAAGCCTCAGTTACGACATTCTTATCCTTACGAATGATTGACTCAACAAACATCTTAAACAACCCATCCAAAACATAACTCTTTCCCGAAGACATCCCATTCTTGGACAAAACCATCTTGTCGCCTTTTAGCTTGACGGCGAATCCATGCTTGCTCAAGAGGGATCCCGAGATCAGGTTCTTGCGCATGTCCGACACATGGACCACATTGTTGAGAACGAGTTCCTGGGCAGAGGTGAGCTTCAGAACAACCTTTCCATGACCTACAATCTTTGAAGATGCAAATTTCCCATTTAGAGGCAATCATCACCCTTGTTCTTGGTGTAGGTAGAGAACATCTCTCGATCCAAGCAGATGTGCCTGGTGGCACCAGTATCAAACCACCAAGTCTTCGGGTGGCTTTCAACCATGTTTGCCTCAGTGACAACGACACACATGTCAACTTCAGTCAAGTTAGCTTGAGTCTTTTTGGCTAAGCACTCAAACTCTTTGTGACCAACCTTGGTACATAAGTTACAAGTCCCACTAAACTTCTTAGAGTTCAGACCATTCTTGTTCTTGAACTTCTGGTTGTTCTTTGGTGCCAATTTTCCTTTGCCCTTGTCCGGGCTACCCTTGTTTTGCCACTTGCTTGGACTCTTCTTCTGGTGCTCAACCACATTCGCATTCTGTTCGCGAAATTGCACACCTTGACCCACTTTTTCCCTATTTATGGATTCAACACGAAGTCGGATTACCAAATCTTCAAGGCTCATCTTCTTTTTCTTGAGCATGGGGTAGTTTTTGAAGTCCGTCCAACTAGGGGGAAGCTTCTCAATGATGCAGCATGTCTGATAAGTCTCACATAGATTCATTCCTTCAGCAGTAATCTCGTGAAGGAATATCGGCACCTCATTGAGTTGCTTCATGAATGGTCGGGAGTCCACCATCTAGCACTGCTGAAACTGTGCCACGGTAAACTTCTGGTACTAGAATTATCAACTCGATACTTCTTGTCCAGAGCACAATTCCTTAGATGTCGCAGTTGTGTGGTACATTTTGAACAACGAGTTGGACAGGCGGCCCAAAATGTAGCCTTTGTACAAGAAGTCACTGTGCTCCTATGCCTGAACCACATCAACTGCACGTGGATCAGTATTGTCCTCGGGAAGATTAGGTTTCACCTCAGCGGTGAACCTTTGCAAGTGGAATGTGGCCAGATAGAAGAACATCTTCGATTTCCACATCTGGAAGGAGGACCCATCAAATTTCTCTGGTGGAGGATAGCTCGCAGCTTGGACCTTGACCGAAAGATCAGTCAACTGAGTGGCCGTATCTTCAACTTGGGTGGTCAGAGGCACATCGGTGGTGTTACCATCGACCGACATTGTTCCTTTAGATATGACAAACACAAAAAATCTAATCAGTAAAATGATTAAGATAACAATACTTATTGATTAAGTAAACAATCAAGAGTTTCTATTAAAAAAAATCCAAAACAACTTATAGATTTTGACATGGTACTAAATCGCAATTTAAAAACCACAATCAAATTATTTAGAACCGCTTAGACCGCGTTCACAATCGAATCTCTGTAGAGCATTCTTCAAAGCGTTTTGGAAACGCATTTGAGATGTGTTGATAAAACACTTTTTCCTGGGAATTCAAGAAATTTCCTTCGAAACATTTGGTTACTCTTGGTTAAAATCCGTTTAATGTTTATAGAACAAAAACGGAATTCTTTGAGTTAATATTGTTAGATCAATATTTGTAAAATACTACGGAATTAACAATTTAACCAAGAAAGTACACAACGTTAAGGAAATAGATAAGATATAAGAATGGAGGCGAGATATGATTTTTTTCCTTAACTCAAAGAATCTCCCGTAGTGTGAGAGGTTTTTTATAGATTCATGAGTCTCATGATACAACTATTGGAAACCATATCCCAACACTAGATCATGGTTTTAACGAACATAGTAATGTACTATACTCTCGAAATACATAAAGAAGTACCTTCTGAGGTAAGAGATTGCTAGAGAGTTTTTTGTTTGCTATGTGATTTTTTTTTTTTTTTGATAATCCCTCGAAGGCATAGAGTGCATCTATTTATAGTGAGTAGAAAGTAATGTCAAGAGGTAAGAGTTTTTTTAAGCTCAAAAGTCTAAAACGTTTTTGTCTTTAACACATCAATAGCGCAGACTTTAACACATCACCATTAGTGTGCATTAGTATAAAACGAATTGTGGCATTATCTATTGGTAAAAAAGATAAGCCCATTAAGACATATATAGCCCACGAGGCCCATGAGCCCAAGAGCCCTAGGAGCCAAATTGAAAGCAACAAGCAACGAGCCATGAGCCATGAGCCATGAGCCACGAGCACGCACGCATGCGTGCGTGCATGCGTGTGTAGTTCTTCATCCTCTTTTTTCTTACTTCACTAGACTAATACAACTATTAGTCACTATATAAGCTACTTGGAGTTTTTCCAAACTGTAGACGTGGGACATTTTTCCACTTAAGCTTATAAGTTTAATGAATCATTTTCATTTACTTATGGGTTAAGAACCATATCATATTAACACTCATATTTTATTAAAGCCCAATTACCAGTTTAATAAAATAATCTCTAACAATCCTCCACATGAATATAAATGACTCTAAACATAGGGACCTACTTTGCAGACTCGAAAACAAAAAAAAACTGGACTAGACCAGATAAAGACGTAACTAGACTAGACAGACTTTCCAGAGTATGCAAAAACGAAGCTGGTTCTGGATGGTAGCATTTTTCAGCTTTGAACCAACCATTTTTTATATCTGTCGGGTCTACTCGTTTAGGTGGTGAACTTGATGTCTTGAACCACCCGAACTTTGATGTAAACCGAGACAACAGAAATCGCACAACGACAATTTCTCATAAAATTATATTCTCTATTGTGTTCATTGTGGCCGTGAACATGCCTGGTACTCGTGAGTAAAGTTGGAGAGTATAGCCTCATGTTAACTCTTCTAGAAACAGCCCCATTTCACACTCACTAGGTGATTTGCAAATAATTTTCACTTATGAAACAACATGTTTTATTCCATTATTGACAAAACTTTACAATCATTAAAATCTACTGCTTATCCTCATCATTTACAACAATTTGAATCAACTTGATTTGGTTTTCCCGTTGAACTCACATCTTGGGATCTCCAGTCACATAAGTTGGGTTTCCATCAGAGCATCATCTTTGTTGATAGGATTCAAACCCATACCGTTTGATGATCGTAAAACCTGATCTCGCAGGAAACTCTTGGTAAGTGGATCCGCTAAGTTGTCAGCCGATTAATTGTAATTAACCGTGATTACATTAGTGGAAATCAGTTTCCGAATATTTTTATGGCGTAATCTAATATGACGGGACTTGCCATTGTATAGATTATTCAAAGCCCAAGAGATAGCAGATTGACTATCACAATGCACGCGTAAAGCGGGCATTGGTTTTTTCCACATTCGGAATGTCTTCCAAAAAGTTCTGAAGCCATTCTGCCTCTTCCACTGCTTTGTCTAAAGCGATGAACTCAGACTCCATGGTGGATTGGGCCAAGAGGGTTTGTTTGGAAGATTTCTATGATACTACTACACTAGCAAGAGTGAAAGCATAGCCACTTGTAGATTTGGAGTTTTGAGAATCTGAAATCCAGTTGGCATCATTATATCTTTCCAACACGGCGAATTCTTTACAATAGTGCAGACCATAACTTTTAGTATATCGAAGATAATTTAGTACTGTAGTTATGGCTTTCCAATGAGTATGACTAGGATTACTCGTGTAGCGACTTAAGACATTCTGTCTCGTGCAATTGGTCAAGATCATGAGACTTCCAATCACCCTTGCATACTCTCCTTGTGACACAGCTGCACCCGAGTTTATTCTCAAAGGAAGCTGGGGATCTACTGGAGTCTTGGTAGTCCCGTTAGAGTAGTTCTTAAACCACTCGAGGATCTTCTCCGCGTAATGTTCTTGAGACAAGATTATCCAACCAGAATTCCTTGTAATTTTAATCCCAAGAATTAGATATGCTAACCTCATATCTTTCATGTCAAACTGCCCACTAAGCATATCTTTAGTTTATCGAATGATAGTCGTGTTGCTTCCCATGATGAGCATGTCCTCTACATAAAAACACAACAAAACATATTCATGAGGAGTGGTTTTGATGTATATGCATTTATCATTGATCCAGAAGCCATTCATCATCATGACACTGTCAAACTTTTCATGCCATTGCTTCGGAGCTTGCTTAAGTCCATACACCGACTTGACAAGTCTACAGACCTTGTTCTCTTGTCCGGGAGCCACATAACCTTCAAGTTGATTCATATAGATTTCGTCCTCTAAGTCTCCATTCATAAAAGCAGTTTTCACATCCATTTGATGAATTTCGAGATCTCTGAGAGCTGCAATACCAATCAACATAAGAATCAAAATTATTCTCGTAAAAGAAGAATATGTATCAAAGTAATCCAGTCCTTCCTTTTGACGAAAACCTTGTACCACAAGTCTGGCCTTGTACTTGTCAATTGATCCATCAATTTTCAGCTTCTTCGTAAAGATCCATCTGCACCCAAGAGCTGTACACCCGTATAGTAAATTTGTCAGTTCCCATGTATGATTATGCATAATAGATTCGATTTCACCATTCGTAGCCTCCTTCCATGAAGGTGCATCAGATATGGACATAGCTTCTGCGAAAGTTCTTGGCGCATCCTCAGCGAGAAATGCCATGATGAAATCACGACCAAAATTCTTTTCCCTACGAGCTCTCTTTCTATGTCGAGGTTCAACATATTTGTTTTCTTCGTTCACAGAAGTGCTTGAAGTACTCGCTTCAGTGCTATCATCTCGTTCATCACGAGTGCGTTTCGGATTAGCTTTATCCTTACATGGAAACACATTTTTGAAATGAAGCATTCCTCGATTCCATGATCGTATTCGCGTGAATATCTGAAATATGCGACTTATATACAAGAAACCGATAAACACTATTGTTTTTTGCATAGCCGATGAAAAGGCAATCTACTGTCTTTAGTCCAATGGTGACCTTTTTTGGAGGTGGAACTGCCACTTTTGCCAAGCACCCCCACACTTTCATGTATTTGTATGAAGGCACACGTCCTTTCCAAAGTTCATATGGAGTTATTTTAATAAATTTGTGAGGTATCTTGTTTAAGATATAATTTGTGGTAAGCAACGCGTCCCCCCCCCCAGGTTTTGGGCTAACCCAGACTTCTGGAACATGGCATTCATCATTTCCTTGAGAGTCCGGTTCTTCCGTTCCGCAACTCCATTGGTTTCATGTGAGTAAGGAGCAGTCGTTTGGTGAATGATTCCATTTTCTCTGCAGAATGCATTAAACGGTTTATAATATTCACCGCCTCTGTCGCTTCGAATCATCTTGATACTCTTCTCAAGATGATTTTCGACTTCTAACTTGTACTCTTTAAACTTTTCCAAAGCTTCATCTTTACTACGAAGTAGATATACATAACATTATCTGGTTCAATCGTCTATGAAAGTCATGAAGTACTCTTTGCCTCCTCTTGTTTGGATAAATTTCAAATCACATAAATCCGTGTGAATCAAACTTAAAGGTTCGGTCGTTCGTTGTACGCTTGGTGATGGTGTTTTAGTGAGTTTGGACTGCACGCAAACCTCACATTTTTCTTTGCTTATCTTGAATTTAGGAATCATATTCATGTTCATCAATCTAATCATAGAGTTGAAGTTAACATGACCTAAACGTTTGTGCCAAATATTAAAAGACTCCACAACATAAGCAACATATTTCTTCTTATTCATCTTAACATTCTTCGAGGTGCTAGCCTCGGTTATAACATTCTTATCCTTACGAATGATTGACTCAACAGACATCTTAAACAACCCATCACAAACATAACTCTTTCCCGAAGACATCCCATTCTTGGACAAAACCAGCTTGTCGCCTTCTGGCTTGACGGCGAATCCATGCTTGCTCAAGAGGGATCCCGAGATCAGATTCTTGCGCATGTCCGGCACGTGGACCACATTGTTGAGAACGAGTTCCTGGGCAGAGGTGAGCTTCAGAACAACCTTTCCATGACCCGCAATCTTTGAAGATGCATAATTTTCCATCCAGAGCCAATCATCACCCTTGTTCTTGGTGTAGGTAGAGAACATCTCTCGATCCAAGCAGATGTGCCTGGTGGCACCAGTATAACACCACCAAGTCTTCGGGTGGCTTTCAACCATGTTTGCCTCAGTGACAACGACACACATGTCAGCTTCAGTCAAGTTAGCTTGAGTCTTTTTGGCTAAGCACTCAAACTCTTTGTGACCAACCTTGGTACATAAGTTACAAGTCCCACGAAACTTCTTAGAGTTCGGACCATTCTTGTTCTTGAACTTCTGGTTGTTCTTTGGTGCCAATTTTATTTTGCCCTTGTCCGGGCTACCCTTGTTTTGCCACTTGCTTGGACTCTTCTTCTGGTGCTCAACCACATTCGTATTCTGTTCGCGAAATTGCACACCTTGACCCACTTTTTCCCTATTTATGGATTCAACACGAAGTCGGACTACCAAATCTTCAAGGCTCATCTTCTTTTGTCTTGAGCATGGGGTAGTTTTTGAAGTCCGTCCAACTAGGGGGAAGCTTCTCAATGATGCAGCATGTCTGATAAGTTTCACATAAATTCATTCCTTCAGTAGTAATCTTGTGAAGGAGTATCTGCACCTCATTGAGTTGCTCCATGAATGGTCGAGAGTCTACCATCTGGTACTGCTGAAACCGTGCCACGGTAAACTTCTGGGTACCAAAATCCTCAACTCAATACTTCTTGTCCAGAGCATCCCACAATTCCTTGAATGTCGCAGTCGTGTGGTACATTTTGAACAACGAGTTGGACAGGCGGCCCAAAATGTGTCATTTGCACACGAAGTCGATGTGCTCCCATGCCTGAGCCGTAACAAGTGGACGTGGATCAGTGTTGTCCCCGGGAAGATCAGGTTTCACCTCACCGGTGAACCTTTGCAAGTGGAGTGTGGCCAGATAGAAGAACATCTTCGATTTCCACATATGGAAGGAGGACCCATCAAATTTGTCTGGTGGAGGATAGCTCGCAGCTTGGACCTTGACCGAAAGATCAGCCAACTGAGTGGCCGTATCTTCAACTTGTGTGGTGAGAGGCACATCGGTGGCATTACCATCGACCGACATTGTTCCTTCAGATATGATAAACACAAAAAATCTAATCAATAAAATGATTTATATAACAATACTAAGATTTTCGATTAAAAAATCAAGAGTTTCGATTAAAAAAAATCAAAAACAACTTATAGATTTTGACATGGTACCAAATCGCAATTTAAAAACCACCATCAAATCATTTAGAACCGCTTAGAGCGCGTTCACAATCGAATATCCGCAGAGCAAATGTCAAAGCGTTTTGGAAACACGTTTTAGATATGTTGATAAAACACTTTTCCTGGCAATCCAAGAAATTTCCTTCGAAACGTTTGGTTACTCTTGGTTAAAATCCGTTTAATGTTTATAGAACAAAAATGGAATTCTTTAAGTTAAGATTGTTAGACCAATATTTGTAAAATACTACGGAATTAACAATTTAACAAAGCAAGTACACAATGTTATGGATGTAGCATTTTTGAGTTTTGAACCAACCATTTTTTATATATGTCAGGTCTACTCGCTTAGGTGGTAAACTTGATGTCTTGAACCACCCGAACTTTGATGTAAACCGAGACAACAAACATTGCACAACGACATTTTCTCATAGAATTATGTTCTCTTGTGTTCATTATGGCCGTGAACATGCCTGGTATTCGTGAGTGAAGTTGGAGAGTATAGCCTCATGTTAACTCTCCTAGAAACGGCCCCATTTCACACTCACTAGGTGATTTGCAAATAATCTTCATTTATGAAACAACAGTTTTATTCCATTATTGACAAAATTTTACAATCATTAAAAGCTATTGCTTATCCTAATCATTTACATCAATTTAAATCAACTTGATTTGCTTTTCCCGTTGAATTCACATCTTGGGATCTCCAGTCACATAAGTTGGGTTTCCATCAGAGCATCATCTTTGTTGATAGGCTTCAAACCCATACCGTTTGATGATCGTAAAACCTGATCTCGCGTCAAACTCTTGGTAAATGGATCCGCTAAGTTGTCAGCCAATTTAATGTAATCAACCGTGATTACACCAATGGAGATCAGTTTCCGAATATTTTATGGCGTAATCTAATATGGCGGGGACGTGCCATTGTATAGATTATGCAATGCCCGAGAGATAGCTGATGGACTATCACAATGCACGCGTAAAAAGGGCACTGGTTTTTCCCAGATCGGAATGTCTTCCAGAAAGTTCCGAAACCATTCTGCCTCTTCCGCTGCTTTGTCTAAATCGATGAACTCAGACTCAAGGGTGAATCAGGTCAGGAGGGTTTGTTTGGAAGATTTCCATGATACTGTTGCACCAGCAAGAGTAAAAACATAGCCACTTGTAGATTTGGAGTTTTGAGAATCTGAAATCCAGTTGGCATCATTATATCCTTCCAACACGGCGTGCTCTTTACCATAGTGCAGACCATAACTCTTACTATATCAAAGATAATTTAGTACTCTATTTATGGCTTTCTAATGAGTATGAGAATGTGCTGAATCGGGTCTCGTGCAATTAGTCAAGTACATGAGACTTCTAATCACCCTTACATACTCTACTTGTGACACAGCTGCACCCGAGTTTTTTCACAAAGGAGGCTGGGGATCTACCGGAGTCTTGGCAGTCCCGTTAGAGTACTTCTTAAACCGCTTGAGGATCTTCTCCGTGTAATGTCCTTAAGACAAGATTATTCCACCAAAATGCCTTGTAATCTTAATCTCAAGAATTACATCTGCTAACCCTATATCTTTCATGTCGAACTGCCCACTAAGCATATCTTTAGTTTGTTGAATGATAGTCGTGTTGCATCCCATGATGAGTATGTCATCTACATATAAACACAACAAAACATATCCATAAGTAGTGGTTTTGATGTATATGCATTTATTAGAATCATTGATCTGGAAGCCATTTATCATCATGACACTGTCAAACTTTTCATGCCATTGCTTCGGAGCTTGCTTAAGTCCATACAACGACTTGACAAGTCTACAGACCTTCTTCTCTTGTCCGGGAGCCACATAACCTTCAGGTTGATTCATATAGATTTCTTCCTCTAAGTCTCCATTCAAAAAAGCAGTTTTCACATACATTTGATGAATTTGGAGATCTCTGAGAGCGGCAATACCAATCAGTATACGAATCGAATTTATTCTCGTAACAGGAGAATATGTATCAAAGTAATTCAGTCCTTCCTTTTGACGAAAACCTTGAAAGCAACGAGAAACGAGCAACGAGCAACGAACCACGAGCCACGAGGACGCGCGCGCGTGCGTGCATGTGTGCGTATGTAGTTCTTGATCCCCTCTTTTCTTACTTCACTAGTCTAATACAACTAATAGTCACTATATAAGCTACTTGGATTTTTCCAAACTTTAGATTTGAGATATCTTTCCACTTAAGTTTATAAATAATGAATCATTTTCATTTACTTATGGGTTAAGACCTATTTCTTATTCACATTCATATTTTATTAAAGTCCAATTACCATTTTAATAAAATAATCTCCAACATTAATTTCAATGTATCCTGCTTCTCACTAAAATAATATAAGAAATATTTTTTTATACGTTTACAAAGTATTATATATTAATTTCAATGTATCCTGTTTATTTGTTTCTATGTATAAATATGCTTTGTAAACGTTTTTTTTACGTTGGCTGATTTGGTTTATTATTATACGTTTATTATAAGAAATATTTTTTTATACGTTTATTATAGTGGTGATATAAATGATTAAGGTTTTAATTATTTATATAGTGGTGCTATAAATAATTAACTAAATAAAACAGATATTTTGAAACCACATATTCTTCTTGAAAGATTGACTAGAAATTTGTTGCCAAGTTTACTGAATATAGGATTGTTATTCTTTTTTTAACTGTAGCCAAAATTTTAAGGCATCTAGTAAATTTGATTAAAAATCAATTAATGACAGAATTTTGACTAGTTGACCTAAACCATTTGCTAAACCCAACTCATTTCGGTTCGAATTGATATTGGTTGGTTTGTTCATATTAACACTCAGCTCCTATATAATAGTAAAATATTAGAAAATGTATAAGAAAATATTTTAAACGATCCAAACAAGAAGGTCGCATTTTCAATAGCACGTGATAATTTTGAATTGTAGACTCGAAAAGTCCAAATAAAAACGTGATAAATTTCTTCATATTATCCTCATTTGCTACATGGTTCGCCGGTTGTCCTTTTCGAGGAGACCGATTGTGGTCTACCTGAAAAATCAACAGACTTTTAAAACGAAGAAAAAATAAAATCAACAGGCACTATTTAAATTTTTCTATCAATTCCCTTCTCGTAAAAATACAGATCTCTGTGCATCATCAAATTTTCTCAGGTATGGGAGGATTTAAGACAAAGCTTACTTTTGTCACGAGCCTTTTTATTTTGCTTCAACAAAGTAGCCTCGTATCTTGCTCCACAAGCAACTCAATCACCAGGAACCGCACGATACGAGACGGAGACTTACTGATCAGCGAGAACGAAAGCTTCGAGCTTGGATTCTTCAGCCCCAAAAATTCAACCTTAAGGTACGTCGGGATATGGTACAAGAATATCGAACCCCGAACGATTGTCTGGGTCGCAAATCGAGAGAATCCATTGTCGGATCACAATGGAGCTTTGAAGATTGCAGATGATGGGAATTTGGTGGTTGTAAACAGTCGAAACGACACTGTCTGGTCCACAAACGTGGAGCCCGAGTGGAACAACAGTGTTGCTGTTCTGTTAAGAACAGGGGATTTGGTTCTGTCTTCAGATTCAGACAGAGACTATTTGTACTGGGAGAGCTTTAACAATCCAACCGATACTTACTTGCCTGGTATGCAAGTTCGGGTGAATCGTTCAATCGGAGAGAATCGCGCTTTTATCCCGTGGAAATCGGAGAATGATCCTTCTCATGGAAGGTACTCAATGGGGATTGATCCTATGGGAGGACTAGAGATTGTGATTTGGGATGGGGAAACGAGGAAATGGCGAAGCGGACCGTGGAATTCAGTTATATTTACCGGCGTGCCAGAAATGTCTCCTGTCACAAACTACATTTACGGGTTTAAGCTCTCATCACCACCGGATCAAGATGGTAACGTGTACTTCACATATGTTGCCTCGGATAGTTCGGATTTCTTGAGGTTTTGGATTAGGCCTGATGGCGTACAAGAGCAGTTAAGATGGGATAAGGATGCCAGGAACTGGACTTTGATTCAATCAAAACCAAGCAGTGAATGCGAAAACTACAATCGTTGCGGTAATTACAGCGTATGTGATGAGAGAAAAGAGTTTGATTCTGGAAAATGCAGTTGCATCGATGGGTTTGAACCGGTTGATCAGAGTCAATCGAACGCCGGAGATTTCTCGGGTGGCTGCAAAAGAAGAGTTCCTCTAAGCTGTAACCAGAGTCTGGTTGCGGATCAAGAAGATGGGTTTAAGATACTTAAGGGAATGAAGATGCCTGATTATGGATCAGTTATTTCGCTTAATAACTCAGAGACATGTGACGATGTATGCGAGAGGGATTGTTCGTGTAATGCTTATGCTGTTGTTCAAGGGGTCGGATGCATGATTTGGACCCATGAGTTGATTGATATGGAGCGTTTTGAACACGGGGGAGACAATCTCAACATCCGGCTCGCAGCATCTGAATTAGGTCACAAACTATTATTAGTTACCATAGAATTTTTTGAAAAATTCAAACATGACTAAATTCCTTTTAAACATCTTAGTTTCTTTTGTTGTGAATCCAGGAGGCGGGAAGGCTATATCGAAACTTTGGATCATTATTTTCAGTATTATAGGTGCATTTTCGCTCGGATTATGCATTTGGGTCTTTTGGAAGTTCAAAAAAAGACTAATAGGTAAAGTTTCACTTGACACATTCTCTGTTTCTAAAAGGGTTCAGCGCTGAGAATGATTAGTTACTTCTTGATCTGCAGCTTTCTTGTGGAAGAAGAAAAATAATTCGGTTTCGGATGTCAGAGAAAACAGAGATTACTCGGTTGAATCCTCAAGTTCACCTATCAAAGTTCTAGTAGGGGATCAAGTTGACACATCCGATTTGCCAATTTTAAGTTTCAGCAGCGTAGCCTTAGCAACAGGAGATTTTGCTGAAGAAAACAAGCTTGGAGAGGGCGGGTTTGGTACTGTTTATAAGGTAAATCGACTGAATATTAATCTTGTTGAGACTAATGTTGGGTCGTAAGGGTTTAATCTTTATGCAAAGACTTAGATGTTATGTTTGGACAGGGGAAATTTTCCGGAGGAATAGAGGTTGCGGTGAAGAGACTATCGGGGAAATCTAAACAAGGACTAGAGGAATTCAAGAACGAGATCTTACTGATTGCAAAACTCCAGCATCGGAATCTTGTGAGATTACTAGGGTATTGCATTGAAGACACCGAGAAAATGCTTATCTATGAATACATGCCAAACAAGAGTTTGGATTGCTTCCTTTTCGGTATGTTTTCTTTTAGAACATTTTCAAGGAAAAATTTGGAAGTTTTGTGGATTGAGTATAAAACCGATCGATGTATGTGGGCAGATGAGACCAGAAGGAAAAGTTTGGACTGGAGAAAACGATTGGAGATCATTGGAGGAATCGCCAGGGGATTGCTTTACTTGCATAGAGACTCAAGACTGAAAATCATTCACCGTGACCTAAAAGCTAGCAATATCTTGCTTGACACGGAAATGAATCCAAAGATCTCGGATTTCGGTATGGCTAGAATCTTCAACTACCGAGAAGACCAGGCCAACACTGTCCGAGTCGTCGGCACCTAGTAATAAACAAAACCTCTTCACTGACTTCTCTTCTATACACTATGAAATTGGATTTATTTCTGATAATTTTGATGTTGAAAATGTTAAAAGTGGTTATATGGCTCCCGAGTTTGCAATGGAAGGGATGTTCTCGGAGAAATCAGATGTGTATAGCTTTGGAGTGTTGATAATGGAGATTGTGAGTGGAAACAAGAACGTTAGCTTTCGAGGGTCTGAACATGGAAGTCTCATCGGTTATGTAAGCATCTCATCGGTTTGATTCTATTTGTTTCGATTACGATTCGTTTTCCTCTCCTAGAAACTAATGTTGTAACACTTCAGGCATGGAATTTATGGAGCCAAGGAAAGACGAACGAGCTCATAGATCCAACGGTGAAGGGCAATCGAGACATAAATGAAGCAATCAGATGCATCCACGTGGGAATGTTGTGTACACAAGACTCGGTGATTCACAGACCAAACATGGGCTCGGTTTTATTGATGTTGGAGAGTCGAACCAGTCAACTACCACGTCCGAGACAGCCTACCTTCCACTCGTTTTTAAACGCCGGCGAGACTAGACTTAAGTGGGACGGTCAGGATGTTGCTTCGGTGAACGACATTACTTTGACAACCGTTGGTGGTAGATGACTCATTTTGACTACAACGCCCTCGATTTTTGACTTTTCTAATATCCACAAGTCTTTTTCTTTTTCCCATAGTTTTCAACTTCTTGTACTTCAATCGAATCTTATCTTTTCCAACATTTTGTAATGGATGTATAATTGGATTTGAACATTGTAGAGGAAAAACACAAATCGGATTCGTTTCTTTTTGTTTTTGGGTCAACATATTGAATTGTGAAGGCAAAAGAGGACCAGATCAGCTATTGGAACATTTATAAACGAGATTACATTTTTGGGGACATGCATTAGAAGTGCCGAGAAGCCTTTAGTCAATTTGTGCAATGAACATGGAAGACTTTGTGTTCAACAGTTGAAGCCTATTCGTAGAGCCGTTCCTAGCAGATCCGGATAGACTAAAAACCCATGTCCGAGTTTAGGCTTTAGTGTATCAGTTCACGATAACATCTTTTTATCTTGCTATATTAAAAGGGAGGAGCGATGTCCGCGGAGATGTCAAGTTGGTTCCATCGTGGATTGTGTGGGTACCATGGAAAAATCGTAATCGGATGTTGTTAAAGAATCTATCCTTTCATGTTCTTGTGATGATGAAGGTGTATAGAGACTCCATGCATTGAATGTTAGCGCAACAAAGGAACATTAGCGATGAGATCATCTGTGAAGCTTCACCACCCACGGTCTCTATAACACCCGGGTTCTCTTAACCCGGAATTATTTCAGTTATTAATTTTTTGTGGAGGGTCAAAGTGAAATACCTTAAGACTTTTGTTCTCAAATTACAAAAACAGAAAATTAAAAAGGAAAAGAGGAACCCTACTGTTCTCTGCTCCGTAACTCTTTTGTTCCTCTCCTCTCAACCAATCAACCAAGACTCTCTCGGATCTCCCTATCTGTCAATCACTCCTTATCACTAGAATGGCCTCCTCAGGCCTCCCTCATCCTCCATGAGTCCTCCTCTTGCTTCTCCTCCTCGTCTACCATCTTCTCATATCCAAGCCGTCACTTTCTGATGCCTTTTCCGGTGACTCAAGAAGAAATAGATTCCGAGCCACACATGGATGTGAATATATTTGTCTCATATTTCCATGAAGTTTGATATCGCCTCAATCGGAATTATATCCAGAGAGTTATGGTCATTCTCCTCCAGGATGTCCAGTCTGCCGCAACAACATCCTTCAATCCGAACATCCACCTTTTGAGGCGTTTTTCCGGTGACTAAGAAGGAATTAAACAACGATCCACCCATCAACGTGAAGGTCTGTGTCTCAGCTTTCCAGAAAGCATGAGATTGTCTCAATCAGATATATAACCAAAGAGTTATGACCGGTTTTCTCCAGAAGGTCCATTCTGTTCGTAACAGTAACTTGCAGTCCGAACAGCCAACTTGAAAGAGGCATATCTGGAGTTAAAGAATGAATCAGACGGTGAACAACTTATCAAAACGAAGGTCCAGACGTCATTTTTCCATGGGGACAAGAATCATGGTGATCTGAACTCTATGAAGAGAGTTATATGCATTGTAGCCTGTCATTTCTGTCCAAACCAGTTTTCAGGTGAGGACATGTTCTGTCTCATTCCTAGTTCAAATATTATTTGCACTGCGAGTTAAGACCCTAGCAAGACTTTTACTTGTTTATGTGATGATTTAAATTAAAAGAAGAGTCTATGTGTGAATGTGAATGGTGTGTTGTGTCGTAAGGACGTCTGTTTGAAAGAGACAGCAAGAATTATGAGACTAATGAGACTAATGTGTGTTATTAAGTGTAATAGGTTGTCATGTTATTCAGAATTCGGTATAAATTGCGTGAGTTAATAAATGCCATGATATTCAGATATTCGTTTAGTTATTCGGTTAATTGATTCGATTAGTTATTCGGTTAGCTGATTCGGTATTCGGTTAATTGATTCGGTTAGTTGTGCTTGGTTAATTTGAATTGAATGAGTTATTGCTTACTCAATGTAATATTTGTGTGAGTCTTGTATGTGTGTTAACTGGTAAACTTGTAATTGTTGTACTAGTGGATTTGGTGAGCTTGCTCACCCTCACTGAGTAACCTTGTGTTACTCACCCCTCCTCTTCCCCTGTTGCAGGTATAGGAGACTTGATTTCAATATGTGTTAAAGCTGGTGTTTGATTTGCAAAATTGGTGGCCAAAGCTTCAATAACAACTGTTGTGAATTGGAATTGGACTTTGTGTTTAAAAATTGTTCTTAACATCTGGTCTCTTGCGTGTATAGAGAGGTCGGGTGTTACAGTCTCCGCCAGTGTTGAATAGACTGAATAATATTAATGTAGGAACCAAAGAGGATAGTTGCTAAGTTCTTATTTAGTCTTCAAATGCCTAAGAACATTGCCTTCTTATTACGCTGAGATTAAGTATCTAACCGAAATAAGGGAAGAAAGAGTAAAAGCTCTTGATATCCAACCGGAACGGGTTCAGACCCAAGCACATTCGTTCCTTTCTGTACGACTACGAGTAAAATCTGGTACCTTATCCTCTCCCTTACCCTTCTCCAAAAATTACTCAAAACAATTTCACCAACAGGAAAAAGGAGGGATCCTATACATTGAAGCGCCAAATGTATCTCCACTTGTGATCTGGTCCCTTAGGAGTGTGTGGTTTGTATTCTTCGAGCATTGCCTTTATCTTTTTTGCATCTCTTCATCAACCATACTTCTTGGAAATTCAACTCCCTCCGGTGTAACACCAACCACATAGTTCAGATCAGGTGTCTCATGCGGTCTCTTGAAATCATTTGGCATCTGGAAGAAAGTCTCCATCATATCAATGAACAGATCGTTGTCTTGGGCGCTGCATCTCGGATGTTTGACTACAAGGCTCCGGTTTCCCTCAGCATCCGACTCACCTTTAGGCACGAATCCAAGACATCATTTCCGAGTTCACCACCTGATGATGACAATTCTAGGTAACCTGACAGATCTACCACCGGAAGTTCCATTACACAGACAGACGAAGAGATTTGTTAAGATATTCACACCAAAGTTTGGTTTTTTTCTCTCTTTGGTATCTATTGTTGTGACATCTAGTAGTATCATTAACTGCAGTTGTGGATCATTAAAACAAAAAGAAGCCATAAAAGATGCACATGACCTTTCAATGTTTTTCATGCTGTCTTTACTAAATCCCGTACCCAATTTACACGTCAAAATTTAATGAATATCAAAACAATGATGTCCAATAACATTTCAAAATTATTCACACTAGCTTTTATAGTTTGGCATTTTTCTCCCTTTTGTATGTGCTGATATGACATCTAGTAGTATCATTAACTACAGTTATGGATCATCAAAACAGAAAGAAGGCATAAAACATACATATGAGCTTTAAATGTTTTTCATTTTATCTTTACTAAATCCCTTACCCAATTGACACGTCAAAATTTACTGAATACCAAATCAATGATGTCCAATAATATTTCAAAATTATTTACACTAGCTTTTATAGTTTGGCATTTTCTCTCTCTCTTTGGTATCTGCTCTTGTGACATATAGTAGTATCAATAACTTCTGTTGTGGATCATTAAAACAAAAAGAAGCCATAAAACATGCACATGAACTTTAAATGTTTTTCATTTTATCTCTACTAAATCTCTTACCCAATTTACATGTCAAAATTTACTGAATATCAAAACAGTGATGTCCAATAATATTTCAAAACTAGAAAAAGTTCGTACGTTGCGCAAAATAGTATTTTTAGGGCTATAAACAATTAAAATACATGAATCAATTAAAAATTTACAATTTATAATTCATTATTATATATAAATTTTTATAGATTTGATAAAGAAAAATTGGTATTGAATCTATTTGAATATATATATTTAAGATGAAATACATAGGTTCTAAACTACTATTAGTCTTTCTTAAATTTTTAAGACATTTTCACAATAACGTTTTCTTATTAATAGTATTTAACCAGTTTGATGTCTTCACACATTATGTTAATTAACCTCTTCAATTTTAGAAAATATTTTTAAAATATTTACATGAAAATATTTAATTGAGCTAAATATTTAGAATTGATGTGTCATCAAAGTATGTCAATCTACAAAAAATATTACTATATCATACACATTTATACTGTTTATAAATATTGTATTTGTATTATATTATTAGTTTTTAACTTTCTCTTCTAACCACATTGTCTATTATTAAAGCTACAATTTTAATTTTTCACAATTATGATTCTCTCATTTGATAAAATACATATTTATTTCTTTAAGTATAAATTTCTAGTTACGTTTTCTCATCCACATTAATTGTCGATGTAATTTGATCATTGCATCCATTTTTTATTATCATTATAAATTTTGTGTGAATGCATATTTTTCATAGTAATTTAGTTTATATTTTTTTCTAAATAAAAATCGAGAGAGATGATATATATATATATATAATATTATGGCGATGTATTTTTCGTTGGAAGATAGACTTGAAAATTTCATCGGAAGAGAAGAAAAATCTAACATAAGCAATTTTTTTCTTTGGTTATACTCGTTCATTTTGTATTTATTCGTTTTATGTGAGAGAATTTCACATATATTTTGAGACTTTATGCTTTGTTTCCTTTGATTGTTGATGCGATTTATGCTTGAATATAAATGAATAAATGGTTGGTTAATGAATCTGATGTTGCTTCATCGTTGTCATGAAATGTGAGGTATAAGTTGATGATTTATTTGAAACAGTTATCATTTGATAATAGTATATGATCGTCAGAGAAAGTGATTGTATAATTTATGTTGTTTTTTTTCAAAAATGTGGCCAAGTAATTTTAAGGTCGATATAAATATATATATATATATATTTATATATATATATATATATATATTTTTAGTCGCAATGCATTTTCTCTGGAAGATAGACTTGGAAATTTCATCGTAAAAGAAGAAAATCTAACATAAACAATTTTTTTCTTTGGCTATACTCGTTTGTTTTGTATTTATTTTTTTTTCTTTGTGAGGGAATTTCACAGGTATATTTTACCTTTAAATATTATTTTTATAGAGAATGTTATTTATTATTATTTGATTTCTTTCAATATTTTTTTTTTGCAAGGTAAAGTATCTAAATGGTCATTAATGATCATTAAATTAATATATAAATTAAAGATTAAAATGTGAACATATGACAGCATGTCAGAGTTTGGTAAAAAAGAAAAGTTAAAAAACAAAATTGTGTCAATTGAGAGGAGTTACTCTTTGGGGGTTTGGTTTCGAAAAGTTGGTAAAAAGGAAAATTTTTAAAAAGGGACATATGGCAGCTTATCATAACTAGTTGAAAAATGTAACCCTTCTATATTATATAAAATTATTCACGGTAGCTTTTATAGTTTGGCTTTTTTATCTCTTTTGTATCTGTTGTTGTGACATCTAGTAGTATCATTAACAGAGTTGGATCATTAAAATAAAAAGAAGCCATAATACATGCACATGAGCTTTCAATGTTTTTCATCCTATCTTTACTAAATCCCTTACCCAATTCACACGTAAAAAATTACTGAATTAACAGGGCACACACACAACAACAACATTGTGATTATCATGCTCCTAAGAAATAATACTGATCATGCGAGAGATTTTTCTTTAAACATCATAGAATCAATTTTCTTCTCTTAGATGTTTCTCTAGTATTGAAAACTGATGATAATTCTTATTAGATTGGGTGTCACAATGCTTCAATAAGAGTAGAGGTTTTGAATTTTCATAATCAACATGAAGTAGAATACATTTGTCCACCCAAGAATGCAACTGAAGCGAAAAGTTGTGAAAATTCATTTTTTCAATTTAGATTGATGAAAGAGAGCTCTTGTTCAACATAATCTCTTGCGGGTGTAGCTGGATAGTTATTCACCGGTGGTGATTCCGCAAAATTTCACAAAAGGTTTCAGTTCAGCATCAGACGCAATGTGCGCAAACAACTTCAAGGCAAACACAAATCTAATCAGATAAGCTAGAAGAATAAAGGGTTGAGTTTGTCAGGAAACTTGTGGTCTAAAAAAACATGCAGTTGAGGATACTCTCCAAAGGTTACGGTTTTGTTCTTTGGCTATGTTGATTGCATCTGTAGTTTTGCTCGTTACAACGACTTCATGCATTCCAGCAATGTATTCCCCACCAGTTAACCATTCCATTTGGGACACATGAGCACCACAGTTTTAATTTATTTAGCATAATTTCTTGGATGACACAATTCAAGATATTTTTAGCTGTTCATAGCACCACCACATAAGTTTATCATTATCTAATAATTATCTTCCCCAAGGTCTAAGTAAACAAGATCTCCATACCTGTTTTCCAGTTTGAATGAAGAGGCAGCCTCGGAGAATTTTAACCTCAAGCATTTCCCTATTACTTAACCAAATATATAGACCATGATAACTTTTTCTTCTATGAATTGTTAGAAAACCGAGGTCATAGTGATATCCCATAAATACCATGACCTCCTAGTTGTAACTGCTAAGATCGTTTCCCGTTGGACCAAGAAGATGAGGACCCTGAGTAGAGGCACATGAATTAATACTCACTTTGGAGGATAACGAATTACAATATTCATCGAATCGGTATGCGCAAATGTAGAGCTGAGACAAAGATTATACCTGATTCATGACTGATGTAAATGCATCATGGGGTAAACCAAACCCGATTGCTGCCATTTCAGCAACAACCTCCACAGCAGATATCAACTTGGAACCCCATGAGTCAATTATATCTTTCCATTATGGAAAGCTTTGTGGTATGAGAGGCTCAAGCTCCTCCTCCAACTCAATGTAACGTAAACTAGATGATCATATAATATAAATGGCAAAATCAAAGAAATATAAGGGATATTATACATATGCTGAAGCGCCAAAAATGTATCTCCACTTCTGATCTGGTCCCTTAGGAGTGTGTGGTTTGTATTCTTTGGGCATTGCCTTTATCTTTTTTTTGCATCTCTTCATAACCCATACTTCTTGGAACTTCAACTCCCTCCATTGTAATACCAACCGCATAGTTCAAATCAGTTGTCTCATGCAGTCTTTAGAAACCATTTGGCATCTAGAAGAAAGTCTCCATCATATCAATGAACAGATCGTTGTATTGAGCGCTGCATCTCGGATCTTTGACTACAAGGCTTCGGTTTCCCTCAACATCCGACTCATCCCTAGGCACGAATCCAAGAAATCATTTCCGAGTTCACCACCTGATGATGACAATTCTAGGTAACATAACATATCTACCACCGGAAGTTCTATTACAAACATATACAAAGAAGAGTTTTGTGGGGATATTCACACAAAAGTTTGGCTTTTTTCTCTCTCTTGTATCTGATGTTGTGACATCTAATAGTATCATTAAATGCAGTTGTGGATCATTAAAAGAAAAAGAAGCCATAAAACATGCACATGAACTTTCAATGTTTTTCATTTGATCTCTACTAAATCTCTTACCCAATTTACACATAAAATTTTTTTGAATATCAAAACAATGATGCCCAATAATATTTCAAAATTATTCACAATACCTTTTATAGTTTGGCTTTTTTCTCTCTCTTTGGTATCTATTGTTGTGACATCTAGTAGTATCTTTAACTGCAATTGCGGATCATTAAAAAAGAAAAAAAAGCCATAAAACATGCACATGAGCTTTCAATGTTTTTCATTTTATCTCTACTAAATCCCATACCCAATTTACACATCAAAATTAACTCAATATTAAAACAATGATGTCCAATACTATTTCAAAAATACTTACAATAGCGTTTATGGTTTGGCTTTTTTCTCTCTTTGGTATATGACTTCTGTAGTATCATTAACTACAGTTGTGGATCGTTAAAAACAGAAAGAATGCACATGAGCTTTCAATATTTTTCATTTTATCTCTATTAAATCCCTTACCCAATTTACACATCAAAATTTACAGAATATCAAAACAATGATGTCCAATAATATTTCAAAATTATTTGCAGTAGATTTCATAATTTGCTTTTTTTACTCTTTGTTATCTGCTGTTGTAACATCTAGTAGTATCATTAACTGCATTTGTGGATCATTCAAAAAGAAAGAAGACATAAAACATACACGTGAGCTTTCAGTGTTTTTTCGTTTTATCTCTACTAAATCCCTTACCCAATTTACACGTCAAAGTTTACTGAATATCAAAACAATGATGTCCAATAACATTGTAAAATTATTCACAGTAGCTTTTATTGTTTGGCGTTTTTCTCTCTTTGGTACCTGGTGTTGTGACATCTAGTAGTGTCATTAACTGTAGTTGTGGATCATTAAAAAAAGAAAAAAGTTGTATCTCCATGATTTGTGAAAAACAAAAATGTTGTATTTTTCTGTTCAACTTTTCTATTAAGACACTATATTATAATCAATTGGCAACATTTATATTAAGACATTCAATAATGTTTGGTTTTCTATGTTTTGTATTTAATTGTTATTATGTGGAAGTAAACAATTAAACTATTTTACATAAATGTATAAGATGTTCGATTCTTTTGTTTTTTTTAAAATTTTTTGCATCAACATTCACTTTGATATTATAAGAACTTTGATATTAACTTCTTTTTGAAATTTAGTGTTAACTATTACACTTTAATTTTTAAAAATCACTATTAAAAACCACTATTAAAAACATAAGATTTGGAGAAAAGAATAAGTTTTAATCGAATAAATGTACATTTAAATAAAAGGAGTGAACACATGTCATTTTTTTAGGTGACACATGGCAGTTTCTCAAAGCTCTTTTGAGAATGGATTCTAAAATATTATATAAGATAGCTTTTATATTTTGGCTTTTTCTCTCTCTTTTGTATCTGCTGTTATGACATCTAGTAGTATCATTAACTGTAACTATGGAATTTTCTTTGTTCTCTCTTTCTCTCTACCTTGATTCGTGCCCAAGAGGTGGGGCTAAGCCAACGTAACAGACGAAATAAGCTCTTAGGTTTTGTGATCCTTGGATTTTTTCTGGAAACAAATTTTCGGTTTCAATTCATTTTTATTCAATCATTTATGCTTTTTTGGATGGAGTTTACTAAATGTAATTCCACTCGCAATATGTGAAGATGGAAGACCAAAAGCTTCTTAATACAAACGGATGAAGTTACAGAAACTAGAAAGTTTGAACAAAAAAAACGGAAAAAAAAAAACAGAACTTGAAATGTAAATTTTTTTAGGAAACGAGTCATCCTGTCACATCACCACGTGTAACTTTGCTGGAGAGAGACCTTCATCTTTTATACACTTGAGGAAGTAGAGGAAGACTTCTTTGTTTAGATTCTTTCGTAGTCTCTTGATTTGGTATCAACAAAAATGTTCCAGTTAAGTGAAGATCATGCACACTTCAGTTGATGCTTCGTCCTTGGGCCCTATTCATATTTGCTTCCCATGTCTTGCAGTCTTGTGAATAAAGCAATGCTCATCAATATAAGAAATAATTTAGACTCTTCGAAGGATATTATTTGCTGACATATTTGCATATCCGTATAGTAAATTGTGGACTATACATAGCCATGGATAAATATATTAATCAAGTGCACAAGGATCTTCTTACTTAGAAGAAGAGCAGCCCAACCTACAAGAATTTCACCAATTCATACTTAAAGAACTTTCAACTGAGAAATTTTCCTTTGCCTAAATAACAAACATTATATTAAAAAGACATATGTGTAAAGACTTGTATATTCTTTAGACTCAAAATGTGGCTCAACCTCTCCTTCTAGAATCCTTTTCATATTGGTAGTACCATTCTCCATGTACGAACATACTTCCTCCAAACTTATAAAAGGGTTCTCCACTACCATCTCCATTTTCAAGCTCCCCTGAACGAAACTATGTGACAAAGTTATCAACAGCCGCATTTAGCTTTTAAGAGTCTAATATCTTGTCACACTAAACTGATTAAACTACCAAAACAACCACAAATTTGAAAAGCGATTTAACAAACAACACGTTTAACCCTAATTCGATCAAAATTGTCTACATAAACTCGAAACAGAAACATATACAGAAAGAATCATACAAAAAAGAGACGAGAGCGATTTCGAGAGATGTAAAGAGTAATTGTCCGATCTTAAACCCTAATTTCGTCACTTACCTGAATTTCCTGAATTCCTGAAATTAATTACCAAGGATGAGAACGGGTCTATTGGTATTTATGAATATTGTAAACGCCCACTCGACTTCACAACAGAGACGGAAGAAGTAGGCGAAGGGAATCAGTTATAACGGGCCACAGAGGTGTGGTTTAACTGACATATGAAGATATACATTTGGTTAATTTAAGCAACTACGTCAACTTAATTAAAGTCTCTTTACTATGATAAGAGGACACGTGACAAACAGTTAGACTATCCATGTGTCAATTATATGGAGAGGATCCTTTTTCCTTTATATATTAGGCTAATACCTGCACCACGCACATGTTTTTTTCTACATAAAATTTATTTTATTTATATGAGTAACATTTTCCATAAACTTATATTTTATAAATAAATAAGAACCACAATTAAGAAAAATATTAAATTTTAATTATATACCCCCTCTGTTTCAAAATAAGTGAGGTTTAAGACCTTTTTATTTTTAAAATATTATATGATGTTTTCAGTTTTCAAGAAAAAATTTATTACTTTTTGCCTTGAAAACTGATAGTAAATCTGCAGATTATTTTAAAATTGGTTAGATTGGTTTGGAAAATAAAATAAAACATGTTTTTATTTTGAAAACCCAAAAATTAAATTATTTCTTAATTGGTGTGTGTAATCCTTAAACATCACTTATTTTGAAACAGAGGGAGTATGATTTAACATAGGTTGCTGAAAACAGTTCATATACTATGATTAATTGTATTAATCTACATAAATATTTTTATCTTAAAAGTGACGATATCATTATGGACATGAAATTATTTAGTTAGTTTGTTATTTATTTTGTAACCAAGGTTGTACCATAATGCAAATGGTTTAACGTATTACGTTTTTATTGTATCCATGAGCTTGAAGTAAATAAAATTATAACTGTTGTTTCTTGCCACATTCTTGCATATCCATTTATTACATTCAACAATCCAATAAATTTGGATTAAACTACAAAAAATGTTTATGAAAATGTTAATCACTAAAGCCGATAAGCAGATATACATGAACTATTTTTTCAACCCTTTGCTATCTCCAAATTACTTCTTTTTCTAGAATCACTAAGGAATCAAATGTTTCTTTGTCAGCAAGAAATCTGTTTGTCAACGCTCACAGTGTAACTGCATGTAGTAAGAAGCCATTTTTGTCAAACATACCAATATCAGGGATTATTTTATTTTTTTGGCAAAGAAGAATGTGGAAAAGAAAATGACAAGATAGGATTAAAAATGTTAACGTTTAAAAAGATAAAATGGGATTGATGGAATTCTCAAAAGTAGTTCATACATTGAACTATTAAACAAGATGCCCATTAAATTAGTAGAGAAGATAAAAAAGATGAGTTTTAAAGTAAGTTTAAAGTAAGTACCCGAAATATTATAATTAACAGTTCAATTTTTTTTGTTTAAGAACATGCATGTGTCATTCTTGTAGTTGCTGACGTGTCGTTCAAATGGATAGGGCTAGCCTCCTACCATATAGCGGGCTAGCCTCCTACCATATACATGATTTGTTAAATACATCCATCAAACACGGTTATTATCCATCATACACGCCTTGCATCCATTATGCACGATTTGTATTCACCAAACATTAATCTTGTTCATTATATACGATCTATTAACCATACGAGTTAAAAGTGTCCACTAAAACCATCGGGCGTTGATAGGGGTGATATTTTACCGCTTTTTACCATATATTTCAATTAGTTTTTATGACGAAACTAAAAGATTTTGAGATAAAAGTGAACGTTTTCACTATTTTATGTTTTCAAAGTGTTTTTTGTGGAAGTGAGGTATTTTAGGTCATAAATGTGCATTATTCTCCGAGTTCAGCAATTCAGCACCAGATGTTCAGGGCAAGATGAATCTGTTGTGCATTTTGGATTGAAGTGAGAATTGAAGAAAATTAAGCCACGTGAGTACGTTGTCACATGGGCTTGGAATCAAGTCATTCTTCCCAACGACCAAGAAGTTGTTCCCTTAATACTGAAGACTGGTGAAGAGGATCAGTTCCACGCTTCAGAAGTTTGGCCTTAGATTAAGACCTTCCCCATCATAGATTGCTCTGAATTTTACACGAGCTAGATGAAGCAGTCAACTTTTCAATGCAAGTGGAATGAAGCAGTTCCAATGGTTAGATCTTGAGTTATACTGATTCTACGGAAGCCAGATTGTGTAGTCTTGATGTGAAGCAGTCGAAGAACGTGAAGGAAGAACGATCGATCGATTGCCACATTGGGTGATCAATCAAGGCCCAAAAGGTCTCTTGAAGCCCATGAATTGAACCTTATGAGTGATTTAAGGCCCAACGATCCATTAGAAGCTTCCAGACGTGTCAGAAGGTATTCAGTGGTTACCAATATATATTTTTGGATAACTATCGATCGAATATCCATTTTATTCGATCAACTGAAGTAGATAATATCAAATATTGTGAATATCTTCAGCTGATATTCTCTTATCCCTTAATTGAAGCCCTTGGTCGTGCCTCCCTCTCTATATAAAGAGATTTCTTTACTCAAAGAAGGGTGTACCTCTCTTTCACCAAAACTCTCAAGAGAGTGCACTTAGCTTTCATTTCTTTCTTAAATTCTTTGTAAATTTCGTCTTGTTGTTGTAAGGGAGAAGATTTCATACTCCTTGTCTACTGATTTGGAGAAGTTCTCTAAACCCTTTGCTATTTATTTATGATTTCATTTTCTGTTGCTTTTGCTATGGTTTTTACTATCATTTTTTTAGTAGATCTTTTGTTGGGAATAAGAGTTTTCAATAGGTTTATACATGGCTTGACAGATAAGTAGGATTTATACTTATTACATGATTGCTTAGATTTGTGATATGCTCAAATTTACCCTAAGAGCCAACTGCAAGAATACAGTTGACTA